>CAUYLG010040427.1:0-266553 GCA_963573385.1 Cacajao melanocephalus
ATTTTTAAAAATGTATTTATCAGTCTGTTTATGGGAGTTAAAATATGGGCCATCTAGCCTGCATGTACTAGTGCCCATATTTGTTAAAAGGATGCTATTGAGGCAAAGACTTGGAACCAACCCAAATGCCCATCGATGATACATTGAACCAGGAAAATGTGGCACATATATACCATGGAATACTATGCAGTCATAAAAAACAATGAGTTTGTGTCCTTTGTAGGGACATGGATCAATCTGGAAACCATCATTCTCAGCAAACTGACATAAGAACAGAAAATCAAACACCACATGTTCTCACTCATAGGTGGATGTTGAACAATGAGAACACATGGAAACAGGGAGGGAAGCACCACACATTGGGGTCTGTTGGCGGAGGCCGGGGGACTAAGGGAGGGCCAGTGAGGGGTAGGGAGTTGGGGAGGGATAACATGGGGAGAAATGCCAGATATAGGTGACAGGGGGGATGGAGGCAGCAAACCACATTGCCATGTATGTACCTATGCAACAATCCTGCATGTTCTGCACATGTACCCCAGAACCTAAAGTGCAATAACAAAAAATGTGGATAAAAGTAAAAGTAATGTACTTTTAGAAACCTGGGTTAAATTATTTAAACAGGAGGTCAAGCTGTGGATAAATAAATGAATAACTTCTAATATTTTATATATTCCAAGTGACCACACAATAAGCAATTGGGGGTATGATTATTTCATTCAAAAATGACTGGCTTTTTTGTATTTGAGGCTGCTTCTGTTTAAACATGTGCAGTTTATTTACGATTTGACATTACTCCATTCTAATACTCCTAACATTCATTCAGTCCTCATTATTTCCCACCACCTCCTAACTTATTTCCCTGCTTATAGCTTATCTTCTGGTGTCCTGAAAGGAACAATGTAAGCAGAGTGATCTTTCCTTTTTTCTTTCTCTCCAAATAATGTTTTAAAAGGTAAATCTAAATCTTATCATGCCCTCTTGACAGAATATTCTTCAATAGCACTCCAAGCTTTCAGAAGAACACTTACAATTCTTGATTCATTAGCTTTCAACACAATATATTCTTAAGTCTTTATATCAGTGAACATAGGAGCATTAAAGGATTATTACAAAAATGAGTTAATGAACCTCTGTAGTAGTTGTCCTACTGCATTACAGAAATTTAGTGATTCCTATTGTTGTTGCAGAGAAATAACACTGATCTCACTTCAAAGTGAAACTCTCAGCTATACTCAAAGATACTGTGGTTTACATATTTATAAAGGAATACCAAGATATAACATTTAAAATAAGAGACATTGGTACTTTAATACTCTCATTAATAGTCACACCCCTATGGACATAAACACTTAAGGTACTTGCTGGGAACTCTTCGACCTTTATAGAGCAGTTTGGCATAACCCAAGATACACTCTTTGAAAGGAAACCAGCCAACAGGAGCTAATTTAGGCACAAACTGAAGCTTAAGGTTCTGCAGTTTTCATTTATTAACCTAGCAGTAAAACAACTTCTCTGTTAAAGATGCAACTAATAATCATTGTTAATATTTATTAAATGCTTGCAATATGATTGGCATGATTTTAAACTTGAATTATCTTATTTGATTCTTACAAAAACCTTATTAGATTAAGTATTATTATTATTACATTGATTCTAGAGATAAAGAATGTGTGGCACACAGAAATAAAAGGAAGAGCCCGCCAATATCAGGTAGCTGTTAGTAGAAAAGACAGAATTTGACACAGGCTATTGGACCAGAGCCCATGCTATTAAGAATGGCATTATATTTTCAATGCAACAGTACGTTCTTCAAATAGATATTTTTGGAAAAACAATGAACAGAGGTAGGATTGCTGACCCTCCACTTCTTAGAGGATTATGTAATTGTTCACTGAATTCATTTAAAATATATTTTTGTGAAATTACTAGAAACTCTTTGCATTTGCCTTAGTATTCTAATAAAATTCAAATAAAAACATTCATAACCAATTCTACATCTAAACAGTTCCCAAAGGAACTGGAAGTGATTTGAGTAAATTACATTTTTTAAAAGATCTCTGGACACCACAGGGACCACTTCTTTGGCAAATGCTGTAAAGCAATACTTGGAAATAAAAACAAAAGTTACTTACTGAGAAGTGTTTCGATATTACTACAGTATGACCACTGAAATTAAGAAAAAGAGGAACACAATAGACTCCATTAATGAGCCTGTAATAACTCAAAATGGGATATGATATGATTGGCTTCTGTCCTCTGCTCAATGCTCATTTTCATTTCATTAACCTCATAATAACATGATCCAAATTTTATGCAATTAAATATGTTGGACTTGACTTACGGGACTATGGCAAAGTTTTACATAAAGCAACATCATAATTTTGTTTCTATCTTAACATGAAAAATATAAATCAGTAGTGACTTTTAAAAAAAAACATGAAGTCTCACAATTTAGCTGAGACTACACTTACTTAGGAGTACATTATGTTTTCAAAGCTCTTAAATAACTTTTCATATATGACGTTAAGGAATTATCTTTATGTCTCATATCTTTATAAAAGCTTAAATTTTTAAATATCCTAATATCTACCTACTAGGAAAATTAACAATTTATTGGCCTAGCTTTATTTTATTTTATTTTTTTTGAGACACAGTCTCACTCCGTCACCAGCCGCCAGGCTGGAGTGCAGTGGCGCGACCTCGGCTCACTGCAACCTCCGCCTCCCGGGTTCAAGCAATTCTTCTGCCTCAGCCTCCCAAGTAGCTGGGACTACAGGCGCGTGCCACCATGCCCAGCTATTTTTTTTTTGTATTTTTAGTAAAGACGGGGTTTCACCATGTTGGGCAGGATAGTCTCGATGTCTTGACCTCTTGATCCACCCGCCTCGGCCTCCCAAAGTGCTGGGATTACAGGCGTGAGCCACTGGCCTAGCTTTACATAGGAAAAAGACACTGTCTTATATTAAATATTTTTTTAAAAATACTTTTTTCTTATGTTAATTATTAAGATACTAAATTTACTACATAGATTTTATTCTTTTTATGCTAGTATTTTTTTCTTATATTACAATATATTAAAATACTAATGTAAGAAAGAATATTACTAGAAGAAAAAAATCTATGTAGTAAAAAAACTTCAAATTTCATAACTTGAGGGTAAAAATTTGATTTGGAGGAATCAAGATATAAATTCAATTAAAAGACAGCTGCTATGAAAATCAAAAGGATAGTTTCAATTTCCACAATATTTCTTATATTTGACTACATTTACATACATAAAGATTTTTCTTTGAAAAGTCATTACTGGAAAGAGCTAAATTTCTGCAGATTTTTTTAGAAGAATGAAAGTTGGAAATTTTTTTGGAAAGCTTCACCTCTTGGTTTTAATTGCAAATAACTGAATCTGACTGTTTTCACTACAGTTAAAATTTAAGAAAATAATAGACACATGAAAGTAAAATGAATGCCCATTCAAGAGTTAACTAAGGGGTAACCTAATTGGGTATGGTTCTGGTCATGTGTATGTATATTAGTTTTTCCTAGGTTTTGCTTGTTCACTGCCTTGTCCAGAGTTACATAAAGTGTCCAGATAGTCCAGATCTCTCTCACATAAGCTTCTACATCACTCTTTTGTATCTCAAAACCTCACCTTATCTAGCATTCAGCCTGGAACTGTGTGGACTTAACTTGGAAATGTAACCATCAATTTGCATCTTGTTTTCTAGTGTCTTGTGAAAAATCTTTTAAAATCTGAGGCATTTAAAATTTGAGGGCTTTCTGAAATCCCTGACAAATTCCTAGCAACTAAATTTAAATAATGTAAAGTTAATTGATTCACTTCATACATCCATCTAGGATAATTAAAAAACAATGAATACCGCTGAAAAACTGATGAAGGCATCCTTCACAGAAAAAAGCAATATATTCACATATAAACAACAGTTTTCCCATGTATTGGGGGTTCACAGATCTAAGTCTCTTCAAGAACTCCTACCACAGAGTCCTAGCAAAAAAGCTTTTATCTAGAAAATTTTATCTCAGAATGGAAATAATTATCCCAAATTATCCAATTTTTCTCCATTTGCATATAAAAAATTAAACAAATAATTGCTCAAATAGCACTTTACTGACGTAATTATGAAATAATGAATATTATCTAATAAGAAGGATATGAATATCAATTTCACTGTACAAACTGACCTATCTAGGTAATCTCTCACGGCTAAACAAACCTGTGTCCAAATTTTTCAATTATTTTAGACCTTATAAATAAAAAAAAAACGAAAGATGGTGCCAGATATTTTAGGGTAGAACTAAACTGTACAATAGACATTATTATGTCATTTGACTAATAAACTATTTATTAATCCTTGGTGTAGTCAGGCCATATTCATGATGTTCATTTTTAAGAAAAACAAAAAAACAATACTTAAGACATTTTAAAATTTAAGATTGGATATATTAATTTTTTTTCTTAACCATTTCCATTATTTGTTTTTGGAAGTTAAGTGAACTCTGAATTTGTCAGTCCTGTCAGTCCCTTTATGTTTGCATCCAGTACAGAAGGAAGGTGTCAAAAGAAATGAAACTCCACTGAGTATCTAGGGAATATAAATATTTCTCTTTCTCTGCCCTAAGGATTTGTTTGTCCAAATTCTGACAGTCCATGAAATCTTTGACACTGAGACCTGTCAAATATTAACAACTTTGCTTCTGCCAAACAGACTCATCATTTAGATTTTTATCTTTGAAAAACAAAAACAAAACAAAAAGCAAATGAAAAAGTTTTATGTCATCATCCAATTCAAACTATCAAAAGATGTAACTGATATAAAGCTTTCCTCTTTTCAGACTGAGAACTATTCTGGTAATGCAAAAATTTGTAGGTAAAGTATCAAAAATTACCTTACCAACAACATATAAAATGGTCTACATGTTAGTTGTCTAAAAATAACTATTGTAAGTTTTAAGACCCACAGCAACTTGATATGGGAAATTATAAAGTTCAAAGCAAAGTTACTGATTTAATATAACAATTTGCATGGTCTCTTTTTAAAAAAATAACTCAGATGTAACTGTAGTAGTCAGCTTCTATTTCTATCTCTGTTTATACCTCAAGCTTTAACTACTGCAAACCAGTTTGCTAGTCACATCCTTGTTCTAAATGGCAATGTAGACTTTCCTTAAGCACTACTTATTTTTTTACTCCACACTCCAAGAATTTGCACTAGCATAATTTCCAGACTCTTTAAAAAACTCCTTCATCAATCTGTCCAAATCTACATCTTCATTTCTAATTACTGCAAGTGTACTGCATCTCTGTTACAGAAAAGTGAATCCATTTGATTGGTCTCTCTACACCTTGCTGAACCTTAACCTCTCAGCTTTCCAGTGTGCTTCCTTAGAGAATTTGCTCATCAGCTTGAACCAAGGTACCCTTCAGATTTCTAGTACAATCCAGGATACAGTCCTAGATTTCATACTGGCTCTACAGTTATCTAAATTTCATTCATATTTCAATAGGTGGAACTATAAATGCTCTTGGCCTATAAAATGGCAATTTTATAAAACTCAACCTAATAAAAGCATTTTTTTTCCTGCACTTTTGTCACATTGTTTGATAAATGGTCTCTTGTTGTGAGATGTATATCATCACATGAACTACCATCAGTTTCATTTCTCAATGGATAACAGTAAGTTTTATGTCTTAGTATGTCCTCATGGCAAAGGGTATATACATTTAAAAACATACTTTTTAAAATGAATTTCCAAGGATATTCTCATCGTGATTAAATTCTAAAGTATCACTATGAAACATTTACTAATATTGATCACAAAATCTAGATTGTCCCATGAAACTAAAATTTAGTTAAACCAATCAACAGGAGATAATTTAAATAAATTTTCTTAGAACACTAAAAGAAAAAGAAGCATCAAAGACAAAACAAAACATAACAAAACTTCCTTCCTTTCCACAAATGGTTCTTTTACTCATGTAATGCTCCCACACCAGCTGTGCAAGCGTGGAAATATTATCTTTATTAACGAGGAAATATCATTAGTAAGCTTCTATTTTGTCCATAGAACTTATATTATAAAAAGAGAAAGCGATTATTCAAAATGAAAGCCAAAATAATAAAATTAGTAGAACCACTAATTGATGGCAATTAATGTGGTAACTTGTGGTAGCAATTGTGGAAAACTGTATTTTTATAATTCTTTAAAAGTATCATTTTATTTTTACATATTTTTATATTATATTTAGCTAAAGAATTATTTTATAATTCTTTAAAAGACTCTTAATGAGTCTTTACCTACATGTTCCAGTGATAGTGAATATTAATGTATTAAATCCTTTTAATTTAAATAAATGTAACACCTACATCTTGATTTGACATGTCCCAATAAGGTCTTTCTCCATAAGACATGACTTCCCACATGACTATTCCATAGCTCCATACATCACTGGCTGATGTGAACTTTCGGTACTGGATGGCTTCGGGTGCTGTCCACCTTACCGGAATTTTCCCACCCTGTTACAAAAAGAAATGAACATTTTAAACATGTATAATAACTTATATATCATTTATGGCAATATCATAAATACATAGTGCATTTTCGGTTGGAAGCTTAGCAGCATCAGGTCTACCCATCTTGAATCTCTGTGTGTATTTAAAGTTACTAATCTGATTTTTAGAATCCCATTACAAGTTTCCTCCATTCAAGTTTACAAGGCATCTCAACTAAATGAGCTATGCGTGGTGTTAGGGTAAGGGTATATTGAAAACACAATGATAGGTCAGGTACAGTGGCTCACATCCGTAATCCTAGCACTTTGGGAGGCCAAGGTGGGTGGATCATCTGAGGCCAGGAGTTCAAGACCAGCCTGGCCAACATGGTGAAACCTCATTTCTACTAAAAATACAAAAAACATTTGCTGGGCGTGGTGGTGGGCGCCTGTTATACTGGCTACTCAGGCGGCTGAAGCAGGAGCATTGCTTGAACCTGGGAGGCAGAGGCTGCAGTGAGCAAGATTGTGCCATTGCACTCCAGCCTGGGCAACAAGAGCAAAACTCCATCTCAACAACAACAACAACAAAGACAAATTAGGCAAAATTACTATGAAAATGGAATAAAATATGGATAATTTAAATAAATCTCACATTTTCTTTTTTTCTAATCTCACAAAAGTTATCAGGATTAGCATAGTTAATATTCTTATAAATATTTAAAATGTGATTATAGTTTTCTACAAATATGAATGATAGTAACTAGATGTTGTTATATGTAACTATATTCTATTTATATGAATCTCCCAATGTAAGATAGTCATATTATCATCACTTTCCTTCTCAGCCTATATATATTGTAAAAATAATGATTCTTCCGAAAAATAAAAAACAAAAAACAAAAAAACAGCAACCTCAAAATACTTAGCTCAACCTGCTTCATTTCTTCTGTTTAGTTTTACATCATTAGGCCCTGCTTTCCTGGTAGAAAAATCTTAAGAATGTGAAGAAGTGTAGTAAATGACTTTTTCTTACAGTAGTTGTATAGACAGCTTCTGGATCATCCTCTATAACTCGGGACAGGCCAAAATCTGACACTTTACAAACAAGATTGCTGTTGACAAGAATATTGCGAGCTGCAAGGTCCCTGTGAACATATCCCATATCAGCCAAATATCTCATTCCGGCAGCAATTCCTCTCAGCATTCCTACTAACTGAATGACTGTAAATTGCCCATCATGTTTCTGCAGGAAGACAAAAAAGCCCAGTTAACTACATATGTTAAAAGGGACAAAAATAACCATGAAAAATATCTGCATGCTAGTTATTTACTATTGTATAACAGGAATTGTTAATAATTTTTTATATAATATGGATAGCTGTGGGGAAAAAAAACATAACATGCTCATTTAGCTGACAGCCAAATAAGAGAATTATGGTAATCATGTAGTTATTTATATTAATTTTTAAAAATATGAACTAATAACAGTTTGAGATTACACAAGTCCAAAAGTATATGCTAACTTTTAAGTGCGGAAATGGAATATCTAAAAAAAATACCAATAGCCAAGCGTTTTCCCACATGCCAAAAACGTCTAAATAATATAAAGTTATATAAATAAATATACATATAATAAGGTATATTTTCCTTTAAATGCTAAAAAAGAGAAAGGGGGCCATATTTAAATCAAAATGAAGAGAAATTAAGATGTAGAAAGTGACTGTAGTGGCTTTGTTTTCATTTCATTTTTCTTTGTTTTGCTACTGATAGTAGCGTTACTTCTAACAAGGATTCTCTAGGACAGATGTACTTAGTAAATGGGATTGAGAACTGTTTGCAATCAGACTGCCCACTGCATATTTCTAACCCATTTTAACCCCCAAATTACTCCAGCTGAATATAAACATGCTGCAGGAAGGATGCTAGTCTGAGTTGATGACTCTCCTAGTTGATACTTACATCATGATGCTGCTGCAATAAAAGTTTCTCTAAATCTTATGATTGTTTATATGTCTCAGTTAAATATGATTCTAGATCATAGTAAATAACTTTGCATGTTCTCTTTTTCTTTAGATTATTTTCTCTTTGCCATTTGGAAAAATGTTCACATGTTTATATTCTTAGTTAAAAAGCCTCTGAGAGTAAATTATCTATGTTTATATATTTTGGATTTCTATGTCATTTACAAATAAATCACATACCATTGATTTGAAAAATAATGTTAATAATCATACCTTGAACGCTTGGTCTTCAGCTAACAATAAAATAGAAATGGTTCTACAGAGCAGAATTGTGATCATAGTGTCAACACAGAATGGTTATCTCACTTTTTAGTCTTTTACATATATCTCTATATTTCATTTACAATTATATATGTTGTTTTATACCATGAATTCAAATTACAGGCTTCAGGCATTCTCCATACCTCAGGCAATAATATTAACAGAAACCATTTCTTGACCATGTTGTATCACTTAAATGCTCAAAATTTTCTGTTTTAATCTAGTCTTGAACTCTGATTATTAATCTGATTTTTGAAGACAATTTTCTAACCTTTTACTATTTTACAATGTTCTCATTTTACATTGCAAAAAAATTTCATAAAATTATATTGGTAGCAAGCATAGTATATTTAGAATAAATGGATAACATTGGTACTTACCCTGAGAAATGCATCTAGGGCTCCATTCTCCATGAATTCTATTACTATCATGACTGGTTTCCCTAAAATAAAAAAAAAAAAGTTTCAGAAGCCATAACCTGAATTTTAGGGTAATTTCCTTTCTCATGCCCCAATAAAACACATAGTACTCTTTTGAAAGAGTGAATGTGTGAAATCTGAACATTTCTAACGTTTTTAGTGTTGTGCTAAGCTCAAAAAGTCATTATATGTCTGCTCAGAATATGGTCATGATTCATAAAATTAAACCAAACAAATAAAAATCAATGTGTTCTTCTGACTCCTGCTTTGTGGGTAAAACTCAAAGAAAATTACACTTTATGTAAAATGTAAAGATTATATTGTATAATTATGGCTCTTGAAGAGAAAAATATTTATCAATCATTCCATCTATCAGAGTCTTCAACTCTAATCTGGCATTCATTTTTTTCTGTTTTTGTTTTCCTTGAGGTGATAACATAAAGGAAGAATTTTTTGATTAGTTACATACCAAGAAAATACATTCATTTAGATTTTGCAACATATTTCATAATTTGTTTTATTATATATATAAAATACTAATTTCTGATAATTAGTATAGTTGATAAAATAAAGATATAACCAGTATCTACCTCTTGTGACAACCCCTTCCAAATGGACAACATTTGGGTGGTCAAACTGCCCCATGATGCTTGCTTCACATAAGAAGTCTCTTCTTTGTTTTTCTGTGTAACCAACTTTCAGGGTTTTTATGGCTACTGCAACATCTCTTTTCCCTGGAAGTTTCAAACGGCCACTGCAGACTTCACCAAATTCTCCTGAAGTAACAGAACAAGCAGGCATATTTCAGTTTCTACATATTTTCATTTTATTTTAAAAGTAAATGCATTGAATTGTTTTTCTATAACTATTAGTAAATTATTTTAAGCATTTTAAAATATTTTTATAACATACTTGGCACAGACCTGTAAGTTACACTGAACACATTCCCATAGATAGGGGAGTCTAATTCCCAGACAAAAAAGCTGTTTATGAAAATAATGGCATAAATGAAATTAAAACTTGAAGATACAGTTCAGAACTCCTTCAAGAAAGCCTTTAACTCCTTTAAATTCTTTTGTAAACTGTTTGTTAAACGGGCTACTACTTTTCAGTTGAATTACCCAACACTCAGGGTCAACATTTAGATTTGAATTATGCTATTATATATTATATATATTTAAAATTATTATACATATATTAATATATAACCTAGACTACCTACTAAAGCATGAGGACACATTAGCAAATTCTAAACATTGCTATGCCTTTTAAGTTTGAGAAGAAAATATTTATTACAGATTAAATCTGGAAATTATATGCATTATGTCTACTGGATTTAAGGGAATTAGATTCAGAAAGGCATAATTATTATAAAAATACATACAAATAGTAAATAATATTTCCCTTAAATAATTCACACACATTAATTTTCTACATGAACTTAAAGTGCAATGGCTAATACCTACAAATACAAGAAAAAAGATAAAAATGAAAGTTTTGTAAGAAGACAGTAAATCAAGTAAATGTCCAACAAATTCTGGAAATTTCTGATCTTTTAAAAATACTAAGTCATTTCTTAAATGATAGGACAGAACTATTATAAAATAGCTTTTAACAGAACAATATCTTAAAAATCCAACAGAAAACCAAAACTATATGGACTTTTTGTGCCATATGCTAGTTTTTCACATTTTTTTGTAAGATTTCATAAACAAGGACAGCCTCACTGCTTTCAACAGTTCAGGTAAATACAAAAGTACTATACTGGAGGGATAATTATTTGCCTGTCATTATGATGTATGACTTTCGATCTTGGCTAAATGGAACAGCTGAACAAGGAAGCTACAATAGCCTTACCTGCACCAATCACACGCTCAATTTTAATACAGGAGGCATCTAGCTCCTTGGCGAATTGATGGACAGCTCTATTTGGGTCCTCATAGGTTTCAGGGTCAATGTAGGTTTTGGTGCCTGGAAATTTAACTGTAATGATGTAAGAAAGCATGACTGTGATGAAGCAAAGCACTTATTGTGCAGTCAGCCCAGGAATTTCATTATGCAGAGTGCTCCTTGGAACAGTGAACTTGCTTCCACATCACCTGATTCACAGCAGTTTTAACAGCCTACTTCAGTCTGCTGGCGTATAGGTATTATCTGCAAGCTTCTATAGGTAACATAGGATCCAGCTCATAGGTTACTAACTGAATTGCTTTTCCAGTAAATCAACAAAAGACATTCACCAAAATTTCTGACATGCCTATCAGACTGGAGCTTTAATTAAATTCACCGCTATCATGGCATAGTTCAAGCCATATTGAGGTTTGTAATGGACTTGGAAGCACATTTGTAAATCTACCAGTCAGTCAATCAATCAAATTAATACACTGGGAAAAGAAGACATTTCATTTACAGGTAGCCTACTACACTGACAGCAATATTAAAACCATTTAGACACCTTACTGATTCTTTTGATTTATTTTTTTAAAGACCAACCACCTTTGACATATACATAAAATTAATACAAGATGTGAGGGACTTCTATCACAGAATCAAAGAAATATCTTCTAAAGACAGTTTCATCTTCACCTTCAAGGGCAATAGAGGCCAGATATACAAAGTGCAGAGTAAAGTTAGAAAATTTACAATATTCCTGGGATCTGTTAATCAAGTATGACAGTGATTTGAAAGAGGAATCATTTATATGAACTTTCAATTATAAGGCTCTGGAAGATCTTAACTGCTGAAGAGGTAGCCAATATGCCTCACAAAAGGTAGTCAAAATGCAAACAACATAGAATCATCTTAAAAGTTAAAATCTTCTTAAAATGCACCTAGAAGCATGCAGGTAACAGATAATGCTATGTCAACTTTAAATTAAATTCAATTACAATAATGTATTCCAAATCTAATCATTTGGTAAAAGACAAAGATAAGATAGATAGGCATATATTTGGTTATACTAATGCAATAAAAAAATTACACTATATCCTCAAAAAAAAACTTTATTGTTTTAACAAAGCCACCAAACAATCTTTTCATCAAATCTTACTATTTGGAGAACAATATATTTCTTTATATATTACACTGCAGCCTAACTGTGCTTATGTCATCACATTAAAATTATATTCTAAAAATAAACACATAACAAAAAGAAGCAGAATGTATAAAGGAAAATGGGATTTAAAAATCTTGATTTATTCTGCTGTAGTTGATTGTTTATCCAAAATTGATTGTCTTAAACAATTATTGTTGCAGTTTATAAAACTGACAGATGCTCATTTGTTACTAAAGCTGAACATGAAAAAAAAAAAAACGAGAAGAAAAGAGAGAGGGGATAGAAGGAGAAAAGAGAGAAGAAGGAGTATAGGGAAAGGGGGAAGAGAAAAAGAGAGAAGGGAAGAAAACAATAGGTTAACCTCCTAGATTGGCAGGCAGATGGAGAATGAGCCATCTTCTCCCTTTTTATTCTTTCTTTCTTTCTTTCATATTTTTTATTTTGTTTTGATAAGGGAGCTAGATTGGAGGTAACCTTCTGCATCTCAAATGGTCTCTGATGGTTCTTTATTCAAGCTGTCATAAAACACTTTGACAGGCCGGAGCTATTTTGGCATAAAAACATGAAATACTGCCCAGCTTGGATTTGAAGACATTGTTAGAAGAAACGGTAGGAGGAAACAAAATGTAAATTGGAACTGCTTCACTAAATTCCTCCATTGTGTTTATATCTTTCAGTGTAGCACTTGGGGCCATGGTGAGTTAAGGGCACCTGATACAAATGACTGGACATTCTGTTAAATTCGGTGCTCTAAAAGCTAGTTAAATGGTTGTTTTCAAGTTTCTGTGAAAATACATTCTGGTGTTTTATCACCTGGGAAAATTGTCCATGTACTAAACAGAGGAATAAAAACACACCAACTTGTAAACAGCTGGTTACCATAGTATTATACTTTCTATATTAAGTAATCATAAAATCAAACCAAATACCTGCTTTTAATCAAATGACAAGAAATGATATCCTTGGAAAATGATGATTCAAAATATTAAGAATGTACCAGGATAGGATATGTTAAATGTACTTTTCTCATTATTCATTTAAAATGAATGTTTTAAAATAAGGACAATATTGACATTATATCTAAATATTATGATTTATCCCAAGTTGAGTATGAGCTTTTGTATTTTAAAATATTATTTCCATTTCTCATGAAAGTTAAACATCTTTAAACCACCATTACTACTTTTCTCTGAAGATGAAAACTGTTTATATACAGCAAGCTTATCTTGTCTATATCAGCAAGTAAGGCATGCAATTATATATCTTCTAATTACAAACTGGATGTGAAATGTGAAAAAAGTTAATGGCATAAAAATATTAAAACTGAGTGATGACAGGCATAAGGCTATGCAACAAATTTTGGATAAGTCATGTTTCAACTGAACTATATTAACCTGCAAGTTAAAAACAAATAAACTGCTATCTGTGATCATTTGGGGATATCTCAAATATACTCAATAAATAAAAGAAAAGTGGCATACTGATTGTGGTAATATTAAATAATTGTGCCATTAAATTATTCACATATGGGCAGGACCAGGGATTCCAGGAACTATAGTCTTATGTTACTCTTCTATGTACATTCTACACTAGAAATAAAATTTAGGCATTCAAGTTTTGATCCACTCCTTCCTGTCTGGGGAAGTGTTAAACATATTCTCATATGCCATTAAATAGAAACAAAAAAAGGTAACCTCCACTTTTTTCTATATTTCCTTTGGCTATAAACTACCTATGCTGCTCTCTTCACTGAGGCTTGTCACAGAAAAATTAATGCCAGATTAGCAAAAGGAAGTTCCAACACTGGGGGCATATCAAATAATCCCAAGTGGGGTATAGAAACACACATCTTCAGTCATAATCAGGGATATATTTAAGTTTTTTGAGGCTTAACTGATATACAGTTTGGGATACTTTTTTTAGGGAAAAGAATACATGATCATACAAGCAAAATTGCTATGGCACTCCCAGGGCCTAAAAATGGCCTGTGAAAGTGAGGCCTTGAATATTAAACTTTATAATAAAGCCACTTCTGGGCCTACCATTAACTTTAATTTGTAATAAATTGTACTACCCCACATGCTCTTCCTGCCATGAGTGATTGAGATTCAAGAGAATTTTTTATTCAATTTGGATTTGTATTATGTAAAACCACTTCTATTTTGAAAATGAAAGGGAACAGTGGGTTCAAAAATACAAACACATTAAGAAAATTTAGGAATAAGAGCTTTTACAATTTTTGTATTTAAACCACACATTGTCAGTTGAGGTTTTTTTTTTAAAGAATCACAAAGAAATTCTAAAATGAATTAGAAACTCTTGATAGAGGCTTTTGTAATCTTATGACTTTAGGCTTTTATAATCTTATGACTGCAACACAGTATCTTCATAGATACTGACATAAGACTCTAATAAATAACACAATAAAAGATACAATTCTTATGTCTTATGTCATGGGATATTTATCTACACATGAGAACATTTGCTAAAGATTATAGGTACTACAGAATAACAATACACTTGGTTTTAATATTCTCAAGGATAAACATGGGGAAAATGGATTTGGGTCAGAACACCATTAATTATCAGAATTGAAGTCATTTGGTTGTTAGGTTTTGGTTTTGCCTACAAAAAGTAATCACATTTCCTCTCAGTGCTTTTCTTTTCACATGCCATCCTCATTGCAACAAGAATAAGATTAATGCAGATAGACATCTACTTTCTTTGGGTCCCTAAGCTTTCTTCTAAATATGATTTCTAAAATGAATTTTTAAGAATAAGCTAACTCAAATCCATGGATAATATCAGAGGTTTGAATCTTATAATTATACTATTTATGTCCTGTGAAACATCTATCAGGGATAGGTAGTTTATAATAGCTGAAGAGAAAGAGGCTCCTTAATTTAGCCCTTCATAGCAGCATCACTCATTGGATTAAAAAAAGGGCCTATCCTTGGAACCTGAAATGACATTCCTTAGCTAGAGAATGGGCACATGTAACATTTAATGTATTATTATTATTAGGATGGTAAGAAACATTTGGGCAAAGTTTGCAAAAGGAAGCATTGTGATATAAAAGCAGCAGAATATCCTGCAGTTATATGACATTTCTGAATATATTTTATTTTTTCAAATTCACATCACATGAATTTAATTCTAAACATCTTATTCAAATGCTTTAACGCAACATTTTGGGCTCATGGTATAATTTCAAGCATGACGCATGAGGACTTTGTTAATGCCAATGCTAATAACCATATTTTTCTATTAATAGGGGTACACCATAATAAAGAAAAGCCAAACACTTACAATGAAAGTAAAGCTCTTCATCCCCTTCTTGGTCAGCTTTGCTATAACCACAGTGCCTGTAGGAAAGCAAATCCGTGACAATCTCAGTGATCTTACTTTATATATTTAAAATTTGGTACAATGTACCTTAGTTACTTAGCAACTTACTAGTTAGAGTTGTAAATTAAATATAAAAATTTACTGTTCTTACATTATATATTTAAAATTCAGTACAATGTACCTTAGTTACTTAGTGACTTACTAGAGTTATAAATTAAATATGAAAATTTACTGTTCATAGTTATGAATCCATTTAGTAATAACATAGTAATTCACATGATTACAAAATGCACAGAAAGCAAAGTTTTTTTGTGAACAATGCAAAAGGGACATTAAAACATAAATTTAGATTGAATACACAAATTCAACATATGATTTGAATCCACAAGGTTCAATTCACAAAAATATTCATGAGTCACAAATATTCACAAGTGAATGTTTACTTATATTTCTTTTTGGAAAAAAACAGATTTTAAATGTTTCCATAAACATTTATTTTAGTGACTAAAAGAGTAAATTCTACAGGTATACTCTACATTTACTATGGTGTATTCTACATTTACCATGAAAACTTAAGTCTGAAAATAAGCAATAAAAATTCACCCAATAAAAATTATAATACTCATTCCCCTTAAACTAAAGGCAGTAATCAAACTCATATTCCATTTTGATCTTGAAAGAATGACACGTTATTGACCTTTAATGTTTTATGACAAAGAATGTTTGCTTTTACTATTTAAAATTCTATTACACTAAGTAATAGGCTGACATAATTCTCAAAAAGCAATACATATTATGTTAGAGATTAGAACAACTTGGTGTTCTACCTTCTCCCAATGATGAAGCCAAAGACCATGAACACCAAAATGATGGTCCCAGCCACAGCAACGACAGCAATGATAATGACAGGATTCTGTTCACTGGAGACAGCTGTAGCTGTAAACAGAGGAAACAGGCTCAGAAATACTTGACACCATGCAAGAACTTGAGAGGTTAAATAAAATTAGGGATATCTTTTCTATTTAATTCATTCTATTTTAAATAAATGCATTATATTATAACAATGCACATGTAAATAAATGTTTATTTCTGCATTTTTAAAGAACTGGTAAGGAGAATACTTTCATATGTTTTCCATTTATCAATTATAAAAGAAACCAATAAATGCCTTATTGATTGACTACATTCCTACTTAGTTGTTGAAAGCTTAGTTATAAATCAAGAGATAGACACATCTGACCTGAAAGTGCTATTAAATCCCTATTTTTCCTCAGCAAGGCATTTGATTGTGGTCCCTTTGTGTCTTTTTTTTTTTTTCTGGTATGTGAAATCAGAACCAAAATACATACCTCATGTATTTTTTAAAGTACCTTAATACATATTAAATGCTTTATCTCTCATATCAATTTAAATAGAAAGTATCATGTAATCACAGTTAAACATCATGAATTTATTGTCCACTATAATTCAGGAAAAAGATGAGCCATATTATCTGTGTTATTTTTCATAAAGTATGTAGTAAACACATTGCATAGTTTAAGACTACAAAGTAGCCAGCCTATTTTAGAAAGAGCAAACTTTCTGCAAGTACTTTAAAAAACATTGTCATTATCTAATTGCAGACACTTCCTGTATAATACTAAACGATTCTTCCATGCTCATTAAGGCAAACTCAGCTGAACCTTTTTGACAGTCTCTTTGGGAACAAGTACATGTTGCATGTCTTTTAAAACACCCTCTTATATAGAATTTTTGTATTTATCACTTCTAGTTTTCCAAACTGGTTATTCATAATTGTCATTTTTTCCCAGAGTCTTATATATTTAGTAGCAATACAGACTTTATAAAATCATCAAACGCCTATGAAACAATGAAAATGAATATTCCAATAAATGATCCAGTTGCAAATATCATATAACATATGATGTCAAACTAATATAATTTGTTTACTCTGAAACAATCAACAGCTGCAATCTTGAAGGTAGGATGGAAAATACCATTCCTTCTTATTGATGGCAAGGGACTAGATCGCTAGAGTAGTAATTCATAGGAAGGCAAAACATGTCTTGCCACAATAGGAAGTATAAAGTTTTTTCAGATTGCCCTTTCTCTAGTTTATCTGTCTATCTCCCATTGACAATTTTTATCTTAATTTTGTATACCTATGCTAACAAGAGCTAGCTCCTGTACTGAAAAACAGTAAAAATAGTTCTGGTCTAATAGATACTCTCTGAATGAAGAAGATTATACACATTCTCTAATTTATCACCTGCTGAATTGCTCCCTGAGGGAACTTTAAAAGGTTAAAAAAAAGAAGAAGAAGAAAACAACTTTCAAATACTAATTTCTGAATTACAACCTATTATCACACAACAGAGAAAAGATGAGTTCAAGTATTTAAAAAAATCGTGGTTTTTGTTTTAAATCTGCTTTGTATACACAATTTAAGAAAGGAAAAGAATGGAGTAGTTCTAGTTGTGAGGAAGAAAAAATTATACACATGTTATGAAATTCTTTCCATTCAATCAATGTGTCCCATGGGCCTAATTCTCTATTTGTCTTAGGCTCAGTTTTTCCCTTAGCTTCAGAAACAGAACTCTGAGAAAAATGAACTAAGGTGAATGATGAATCAGAATTTGTGAGTATTTATTATACATTTTTGTATATTGTCATGGTCATACTTTAATCTTTCCATAGATGACATTATGGTTAATATTTCCATTTATTTCATGGGCAATACATTTTAAAAAATAATTTGCTAAGGTTATAATCAGAATACCATGGTTTAAAAACTCTAAAAAGTAGATTTGATACTGTATAGATGGGGATTTTAGAATGTATGTGCAATGGAAGAGACGGTCAAATTTCTCTTTACAAACAGTGCTCAAGTGACTTCTTTTAGGCTGCATCTTCCCTTCTGCCCTGCTTTCTGGCACAGTGAGTCACTGCTCCCTGGCATGGTGATAACATTGGACCATGCATTCCACCAGTGCTTAACTATGTGGCCAGAATATGTGTACCTGCTCCTGTCTTTCAATAAACTTTCAATAAAGGTTAGGAACTGTGTGTTTCTGTGCCTGCTTAATTCTTAGCATAGAATCTTGTGCTGACTCAGTGGTTCTCAAAGAGTAGTCTGGGAAACTCTGAGAGTCCTCAAGAACTTTTCAGAGTCTGCAAGTTCAAAATCATTTTCATATAAATGAAGATGTTATTTGTCTTTTTTACTCTTATTTGCTTACAAGTGTTAAGATTTTCAGAAGGTATATGACATAATACCATGACTCTGATAGCTAATAACATGTGTTTGTGTGTTCTTGTGTTTTTAAAGGTTCCACTTTAATTTCTAAAGTGGTGAATATCAATTGCTATAACCAATATAAAATAATTTTTGATATCCTTAATATTTTTTAATAGTAAAAGGGCTACAGGGATAGAAAAGTTTGAGAAAGCCTGTGTTTAATAAGAGCTTAAACTTGAGACTTTCCATGTTAGGGACTATCTTTGATACTTTGTATATATTAATTAATCCTCAGAATATTTTGTGAGTTGAGTAGTATTATTCTAGAAATTAGGGTACAGAGATCTGTACCTCTGTACCTCACTCATCCAAACTGGACGTGGCAGAGCACAGAGATTTGAATCCAGGAATCTCTCTTCTGGCACGGATTGACACTAATAATTCATCCTCTGTTCATCAGTATGAAGTATTCATTTATTACTGATTTACTGAGTGCCTTGTGTGCCTGAAACCATAGTGGGCACTGGCAAGACAACAGTGAGAAAAAAAGATATGGATTTTTCTTTCATCAACTTTATATTCCAGTGGGAGAGAATATATTGATACCAAAAATCACCAAATTCTAATGAGAAAATCCATTCTTAGCATACATTTCATGTGATCTTTTGGGTTCCACTGTTTTAACTAATCTCTGAGTCTTGGTTACTTCTTTTTTAAATAATAAAAACAATATCTATGAATATCACCATTCATTAAATAATAGTTTGGTCTAATATTCTCAATTTAGAGACAAAGTCAGAAAAAGGCATAAATCTATCCTGAAACTTTTGAAATCTAAAAGTGTTTTTAAATAATAAGAAATGGTTAGGTAAATGTGAGATAACTAACATTTGAACTTTAAATTACTTACTAAAATATGAAAAAAACATAATTTGAAGTATCTTACTACATTTGAATTCACAAGGTGATACCATCATATACATCTGAGTTGAAAACCTCTAGGGCACATTTTAAAACTAACCACTCAAATGTTTAAATGTTAAAATATTAACTTAAAATGCTTTAACGTTTTGGGGAACACTAAACTTTGATACTCTGATTCTTAATCTTTCATAATCTCTTTAAAAAGAATAATCATGAATAATGGTATTATGTTCACCACATTAAATTATGCAGCAAATTTTTAAATTGATGCCTTTATGTCTACAATTCTATATGAATGATTTATATGTCAAAATTTCAACATACATTTCATTATTTGTGGCTATGAGAGTTACAGATTTATTTTAAAGATAACAAAATATGTGGAAGAATAACACTGTTAGCATTAGTTAATGCCAAGGATATTTATAAATTTACTTCACCTTTTAAAAGATCTATACAATTCTTTCTTCAAAGTCAAAATAACTCTATAATCAGACTTTTATTGATCAAATTTGTTTAAATTTTTTTAACTGAGAAAAGTCATATAACATTTTCCAATTCACTTTTGATTAGAATTTTGGAGGAATGCTGGATTGGCAAGGAGAATAGGTAACAGCTGGGTAAACCATGTGCCTGAGCAGTAACATCAGGGGGAATCAAAACTCCAAAATACAGAAACACATACTGAGACCTTAGCCCTGCTGAGGAGCAATGAGCATTGTATTCAGTGTGTTCTGAATTCGCACTCGGACAGCAAATGGGGACATGCATCCCAAGATACATGTACTTACTTCTTTTACACTATATACACATGCAATTTTACTATAATCTTGATGCATTATAAAACATAAAATGATAAAGGGGCTTAAAAGTACTGGTTATGTTCTATTTTTAAGATGAGTAGTGGGCATAGGGATATTCATTTAATTATCTCCCTTATAATTTATATATACTTTAAATATATTCTTTAGTATGCATGAATATTCCATAACAAAAATGAACAATGTCAAAAATAAAACCAAATATAAGTTCTAAGATCTTCCTAAATTCTATTTTTTGAAATCATTGCTAAAAGGCAAGTAACTTAAATTAATACAGGTTCTTAGATACAATCTTTATCTTGTCAACCTCAATATACATTCTGGCTTTATTTGTGGGTCTCTGTGAAGTAGCAGCCTTGATGGACACACTTAGAATGAGATTGTTTTGAGGTTGACAAAAAGAAGCTTCTGCTTCTAATTTCATCAATTTAAAAAAATAAATCCAGTATGCGTTAAAGAAACAAAATCACAAGGTTCTAAAATTGCTAAACAAAACAACAAGTATTAAATTATTATTAGGAACTTTTATGAAGTACATGTATATGTACACGTTTATTTTTATATGTAAAAATTATGAAGATGCCAATGATCACCCCCAATACTGAATAAATATTAATATATGCTAGTGTTATTGAGAGTAAGAATCCAAACCAAAGGCATAATTACCTTCAAACATTTTACCTGTAGCTTCCTCTAGTGTAGCAACATCAAGTCTGGGGCTGTAATTTCCATAACCGGCAGCAGTAAAAGCTCGAATCTGGAAAACATACACTGTTCCTGGTTTCAGATTATTAATGGAGGCTGAAGTAGACTTGGTTTTTACTGTTGAGTAGGTCCGTTCCCTTTGATCCTAGAAACAATATTTAGAGGAACTATTTAATTATGATTGCAACCAGACAATTTGACAGCCAACTGTTTCAATTTAATCCAATTTGTTCCATTGTTTTTATAGAGGCTACATTGTACTTTGTGGAATATTATAACATTAAGTTGCTTCTAAGGTAATATAAAATGAAAATGTGAAACACATGGCTTTGTTATATAAATTTAGGGAGAAATGATTTAGTTTAAACATTTATGGTGTTTTTAGCTTTTACACAGGTGACATGTGACAAGAACTATTTAGCCATAACATAATAAAATATCCTACTAGTCAAAGAGTGGGTACACCTGTACAGTCTATAGTTTAGTAGAGGTCATTACATCATATTGTAGTTATCTTAAGTTTTTTCTGAATGTTATTCAGCAAGCAAAAAAAAAAAGATGTTAAAAACCTAGAAAAGTATTAAATCAAGAAATTCAGTTAACACTGCCACTATACTGACATATCAATTTTTTAAAATAACTTGAATTTCTCACAGAATAAACTACTCTGCAAAATAGTATTCAATGAAATATTTTCACAGTAGAATATTAAAGTTTAAATATATATGATTTATGTTTGACAATATTTTAAACATGATTAATTTCATTTTTTCGTATTTTAGATATAAAAACTGATGCAGTTTACTAAAATAACTGTTATATGTTTATTAACAATTTTTTCTTCTATCATCATCAAATACATTTTATGTGCATATATAATAAGAAGGAAATAATTGTAAAAACTCAGACATATAAAAACTCCATCAAAATAAATGAAAATTTAAGTCTTCATTGATGTGATTCTCATAGGCTATTTATGAATAAAGTTGTAAAAATTATACTTCAAAATATACAGTTTTAGAGAGTTCTCTGATCTATAATAAATACCTGTGTTCAACTTTGGCAATGAAATTCTTCATAGAAATCTTAAAATGTCAATCTAGTTTTTTGATTTGCCTTCACACTGAGATGTACAAAAGTATAAATAAATATGTACTTAAACTTGATTTACTCAAACTGATCTGTGATTGTCTTCAATCTAGTCATTTATAAAAATGATACTTTGTATTATATATATTTATTTCAAACGAAAGACCTAGGTATAACTCAGGTGACACAAACATCATGCATGCGTACATATACATTACAATATAATACAATACTATTATTGTCTTTTAATTGCATAATATGCAAGTTTAGTGAATGCAGACACTTTTTCTGTTACGCCAAAAAAAAAAACAAAACTATTTGAATAGATTTATTTTAGAGAAAGGATTTGCAAAATATTCAGATTTATATTGTGAGAAACTTTAATCTTAACCACCTATGTGTTTCATTGCTTTGAATTTGATACAATTTCAGCTGGGACTATAATTGTTAGCACTCATGAGAAAACAGATATAACAAAAACAGCATTAAATAAAATAATCCCCTCTAAAACATATTTGGTGGAACAAGAAATGAAGTATATAAAATACAACCTTAGCCGTGAAGTCATAAATTTGTCATGTAAGAAACAGGCAAAAATATTTTAAACTTTATCTGAACATCAAAACAAAATCATATTTTAAACTAATTTTTCTTCAAAAAAAATCCCAATGTAGCTATTGCCAATGTGCTATATACATTTCCATTTATTTAATCACGTCAACTTAACCCCAAAGTTTTCTCAAAACTTTAGGTTCCTATTTTCTAATTCTATTATCTAAATAGTTAAAATGGTTATGTGTATTATAGCACTTCAGGTAACTCAGTTAAGCCAAAAATAGTAAAATTTATTACTATTACTGTTAGTAATAGCAATGGTTTCCATGTTTCAAATCTTGCACCGAGTCTTTTTGTGAGGTGGAGTTTTAAATCATGATCTGCGAACATGGTTTATATAAACATTTTTCTCTCTTTCCAAGTGAGATAGAAATAAATATACTCATATGCTCAGATGTATCACTATTTACTAAAATTTAGTCATTATAGAGAGATTAAAAAGGCAGCAGCTGGGTTTTAGCCATACTACTTTTTCTGGAAGGAGAGGTGTAAATAAGTAGCATACATGATTATTAAAACATATATGAAAAAACTTCAGAAGGAATTTAAAGGAGTGAAATTACATTATCTGATTTGTAAGTCTGAAGAACTACATATATATTATACAAAATATTCTCATTATTTCAAATTACTAAATTATTTGAGGGCATCATAATCACTTAAACCACATAAATTAAACAAATCATTAAGGGCCCAAACAGACATGGTAAAGAAAATATTTTTCAAAAATGCATTGGGCTGTGTGGTTTCTGTGAGACTAAAATATCCTACATCTAAGTATTACCATATCAAAAATGGAATAAATAAACATAAATGCTACAAATGGGATACTTCCGTTTGTGTAACATACAAACTTAATACACAGAAATCACAGTTATGAGATTCACAGAGATGGCTAAAATTAACTACAAAGTTTGAAGTAGCTCCAAATTGTTGGCATAATGACCAACTTTAGTCTACAATACAGTAGGATGACATGAGACACACAGCACGTTGTACATTTCAGGTGCTCTTAGCACTTACTTTCTCGTAATACTTGATTTCATATTCTGTGATGACTCCATTGGGATGCTCTGGTTCCTGCCAGGAAAGCTCGACACTCCGCTGCAGCACTCTCTCCTTCATTACTCCGCTCACTTGCGAGGGAGCTGTTTGGACAAGATGTGTCAATAAACAATGAGAAAATTCACTGGATGCCTCAAATCAAATGTCACAACTGATCAGTCCCATGCTGTGCCAGTTTCATTAAGGTAAAAGAAAGCACCTTTTCATAGCTCACAATTCAGAAGCTAATGAATATTCAAACAGGACCTTATTACTGTTCATAAACCTTAATAGAAATTTAAATTAAAGTGCAAACAGCAGAAGATAGCATTGTTCAAGTTAGTGAAAAATGGAAATGATGGGGCTGCGAATGACAATTAAGCAAATGAATGCTAATTAAGGCTAGAAAATATGATTTCAGATTAATCTTCAGTGATAAACTAAATCCAAATATTTATTTCACATGCAACAGCAATACACTTTTTAAAAGAAAAAATAATTTAATATTATGCAAGAAAAAGTGTATGAAATAGCTACTTTGATCTTCAATAAAATGGATCACATTTATAAAAATGTTTCATGTTTCACTTGGTGTGTGTGTACTCCCAAAGAACTCCAAACAATCTTGGAAAACATTTTTATACTTTATTAGGTCAAGATGCAAGAAAATGCAAAGGCTGCCTGCTACTTAAAAAATGTGCACTAACACACATATGTACACATGGACTCCTGCATGTGTAATTTATACCTACGTAACCTAGGCTTCAAGCTTTGAAAGGAGCAATTCAAAGCTACAATCTTGCTTTCTCTTTCTATATAGATAATAATATGCTTAGCGTTCTTTCATTCTAATTAGTGACATATACTCTTTTTGGTAGCTAAGTCTGTGGAATGTAGCAAACTAATTTGCTCTGTCTAATTTGCTCAGCGATGATTAACTAGTTGTCTACTCTGTCTAAATGAGTAGCTGCACTGGCTTGGCTGAATTTCAGTGGGGTCATTATGTTTCATGTATCACGCTCTATCTCATTCTGTAAAATATTTTCAGGCTGTTAATTTAATTTTCAGATGTCTGAAATTGTTAATAATCCTGCTGACAGATAAGCAATTATATAGGACCAAGCCATTTAAGCAACCTTCCGATGTTTATCCCTTTGGCTTTAGTTTCTTCTACTTAATATTTTCTTGTATCAATGTCTAAAAAACACATTTTTCACTTCTCTCTGGCTTGGTGATTTTTGAAGGAAGGACATGGAAGATGCATGACTCTCATTTCCTCCCAGATTACTAACAAAAGCGTAACTAGAGCAGATTAAGTGGGACAACTTTCCCTTGAAGGGGATGTAGCCGAAGTACTCAACAAGCTGTGTTTACAGTCTCAATGCATTTCTGATATGTTTTCAATGAAGCTAATTTCTAATAAGAAATCTTATTTTTGTCTCAACTTTTGAAACATGAACATACCCAGTAAACAAGAACTTAGCTCTAAAGTGACATGTCTCTACCCAGAACATGCTTAGCATATCTCAGTAGACTGCCATGTTCAAGAGGCTGTGACCTTAGGCCATAGGCTTAGGAATCCAACTCCAACTAATTGTGACACGAGATTCTACTTAACAAATAATCTCTAAAAGTATAACTTACTTAACAAAATCATTCCAAAAATAATTATACTTTAGTAAAAAATAGACTGCAGCACAGGTGAGAATACTGCAACGGTCAACACATTGAGTTACCCAGGAGTGCTGCTGGTCTCTGATCAGGCACACATAAATATATGTTAGCTAGAAATAGGTTAGAGAGTTCATATATGTAAATCCCTAGGCTTTTTCAAATAACCTAGTCTAATGTGATTTTCAGTATAAGTCAAACACTAAGACATACTGCTTGGTTTCAAGTATCACTTTGCTTGGTATGATAAAGAAGGCAAGAGATTCTGAATTCTTCAGGTTATGGAAAAGATCTGAGTTATAAACCTACACTATTTAGTTTCTGATTCATTGAAACAAGATCTAAATATAAAATGAGAGAATTTTTGCAAGTAATACACTAAAATTACATTCATTATTTCATCCTGGAAAACAATTTTTACCAATAAAATTGTAGCAATTGGGGACTAGGAAGAAAAGGTGCTAAAAATATATTTGAAATATAAAATATTTTGAAATTCATATCACAGTGCTGACAGTGAAGTATGCTACAACGTATTTTCCCTTTTGCACAAGAGCCATATCTGTAAGTGAATATACTCCTGAATTCTTCTATATTTCTTTTTTTTCTTGTATCCCTTGCTAACACTATATCAAGTCACACATTTTAAGAGGGTCAGAAATGGAAGCAATAGCACATGGCCCTTGAGAATGGATAAACTGCATGATAGGAAAAATCCTTCTCTGCCTTATGTCCTTCAAATACATTTGGTACAGGAAACGTGATTATATTTTCCCCCGAGCTTCAGTATCTTAGGTATAAAGGATCCACAACTCACAGTATATATATGGCTTATAAACAAAAACATCTCTAGCCTACTTAGATTCTAACAAAGTG
Source organism: Cacajao melanocephalus (assembly GCA_963573385.1). Taxonomy (NCBI): domain Eukaryota; kingdom Metazoa; phylum Chordata; class Mammalia; order Primates; family Pitheciidae; genus Cacajao; species Cacajao melanocephalus. The sequence goes on from CAUYLG010040427.1 coordinate 26,599, forward strand.
ATTATTTTCAGATAAAGTTACACGTTAAAGTAAAATTAAAGTGGCATAAAGTATGTTACTCTTAAAACACGATTTCTATGGTTAATATATTTGATTTACTAAACTACTGTTACTGTAACAATCTCACTAAGAATGTGGTCACTCTTACACCAAAATATTCAATTAACTACAGTCTACAGTTCATTTCCAAAAAGGAAATAATATACAAATGAATTATAAAAATGAAATATACAAATGACAATATACAAATGAATTACATGCATTAAGAACCAATTAGGTGCTATTACATTTAAATTATAATTTTCATAATTATCAAAATGAAATTAGATGTTGTAATTGGAATTGATGTGAAGGTGAAAAATAGTAACCAACAATAATAAAGTTTGTGATTTGAAAGATGTAGGAAAACAAATATTCTATATAAAAGAGCTTCTTCACATAAATTTTTCATAGGGTTTCTAAAAATAATCACCAGATTCATTTTTCACTTAAGTTTCTAGAAATATTCAGATATAAAAATTAATTTCAACTGAAAAAACAGATGGAACTTCCTTTTCCCTTAAAGATCCTCAAGTCTTATCAGGGATAGAAGATACAACAAATAAATAAAATATAAAACAGACTAAGCCATGAAGCACATTATTAATCATATTTGGAATCTTCACAAATGACAATGACAGAAGATCTTAGGAAATTCAAAATTTGTTTCCAGAGTTCAAAGTGGTAAATCTCAACAGCACAGAAACAAAATTGATAAACTTGAAGAAAGAGGAAAGTAAAAGTCTAATGACAGGCAGAAAAGTAAATTTGTGGATTGGATTTGTTAGTATAAGGTTTTAAATTGAAAAATAATCAGTAACAAGAATAGTGGGTTTATGTACAGACCTGAACCAATCAGCATTTTACAGATTTTGAGCTTTAAGCACTCATATGTGATCTTTGATCTTAATCAATTTCCAACTAAAATCCAATTACAAAAAACATATTTAAATTACAGAATGGAATTTATTTGTAAGGTCTACATACTGTCCCCTTCTACTCCCTGCCAACGTGTTAAGCATAACTATTCCTATAGGTAAATTTCTTAGCATGAGTAGGGAACAAGACAATTTAAAAACACAGCATCGTAGACGCAGTGACCCCACAAAGATATCCATACCCTAGCCTCTGAAACATGTAAATATGTAAATTCCATGCAAAAAGGGTACTGCAAATTTAATTAAGGTTACAGACCTTAAAATAAAGAGATTATTCTGGATTTTTCCCAGTGGGCCCTATCTAGTCATATGAGCCCTTAAGAGCAAACAGAGATGCTATAGAAGTCAGAGAAATTTCAATTGTGGGAGAAGCCAACCTGCCATAGGAAACAGGAAAAGATACAAGGGCAGCCTTTAGGATCAGACTGGCCCTGGATGACCAGCATAGAAATCAATACTTCAGTCCTATCAGAGCAAAGAATTTGAATTCTTCCAACAACAGGAATGAGCTTGGAAGTGGATCTTCCCCAGACCTTTCAAGTAAGAGCCAAGACCAGCTGACAACTTGATTTCAGGCTGTGAGGCTGTCAGTTGAGCCTTGCTGTGCCCAGCCTTGTGACCCACAGAACTGTGAGATAATGAGTGTTTTAAATTGTTCAGTGTTTGTGGTAATCTGTTATGGCAGCTATAAAAAACGAATATATAGAGTAAGGAAAAAAGCAGACATACTGAAATTTTTATGAAGTTATGAAAAAAGACCTGTGATTCCATATTTAAATAATATGATATTAAATTTTATGTTGAAATAGCACTGAATCAAGAAATAATGACTTTGATTAAGACCCAAAACACAACGTTTCATAGAAAAGAACTTAATCAAAATAATGAATTTCATTTGGATTTAAAAAGTCCTTTATGTATATCATTCATTTTTTCTATACTTAGATGTTTCTAACTGAATTTAAATGACGTATGAGATGGAAAAATATATCTATATTTTAAACAATACAATGAGGTAAGATGGGTCAACACATATGGAAACCTTTCATCAAACATATCAAGTTTTTAAATCCACTGAAATTTGTTACATATCCATTAGGTAAAAACAAAAAGTAAAAATAAAGATATCTTTGGAATACAGTTAAGGAAAACCTTCTAACAATAGTATGATGGTCTTTCATGGAACACTTTTGCTGTTATACATTATCAGTATGAAATTCATTTTTAGAAATCCTTTGAATTAACAAATGTGTGCATTATTATGAGCTTAGTATTTTGAAATACACAACTTTTAGCTTTCTCACTCTTCCCCACAGGTGTTTCATTTTTGTACTACAGGAAAAACATATAAAAATACCTACAAATTTGTTTAAATAATAAAATACTTGGCCATAATTATACATGCAGTGCAGTGCATCTAACACAGCAATTCTGTTTCTAAAGTATGTAGACATATGCATAAAATGCTAACACATAATTTTACAAAATTTCAGTTTCTTGGCTGTGGAAAAAATGGTCACTAATAATAATAATACATGTATAATTTTAGATTTAAAAAAAGTACAGGAACTAAGGGTAATTGAACCTGTAGCAATTATGAGCAATCCATTTGTGATAGCTGTCTGTCAAATTATCTTTGGCTGGAGAGAAGAATGATCCGTAGTCAAAACAAACATAAAATTTCAATCTATAATAAGTAGTTGAAAAAATTGGTGGAAGTGGAATGATCTTTTCTCAAAATTAAATTATGTTATTTGCATTGATATATACTTAACATGCCAGTTAGGATAATGTTTTTCAAACTGTAAAATATACAGTATAATAAGATATATAACAGAATGAATTTCTAAGTAAATTCAAGAAACAGTTACTATAAAGACAACTTGACTAAGAAATAAGATTTGAAAAGTTCTGGAAAAAATGTGAAGTTGACTTGAAAAAGTAGGACAACTAAAGCATCCTGCATAGGGGGTCCCAGTAAGGTATACATGTGAGTTAAATTAATATACTTTAAGTACGGTAATAAAATACATAATAACTAGAAAAGTCACCCCTCCACAATTTGATCAACCAAGAACAATTCTGTTCTTCAAGCAAGGATTGTAAAAATGATCTGACAGTATATCTTTCTGAGAATAAGATTTTCTTCTTTGTTGTCATTAGATAATTGGCAACCAATTGTTTGGACATTTAATTAATTACTATAGGAGTTAGCACTTATCAGGAAAATCTCTAAGTGAAAGGCTTTAAGGGGCATGGGTTTTTGAGAAAAGCTACTGTTGGTCACTGCTTTTAAACACATACTAGGACTCTTCCTAACCTCTGCTAAAGTACTGACTAAAATGTCAACTGTTGAAAGGTTAATGTGTAACTCTTCATAAATTTTTATTTTTAATAGAATTCCACTTAATGTAAAAAAGATAAAATTTTGAACACAGTTGGTATAAATTAGGCAAATTCCCTGAACTAGCTGTCCTATTCATACCAGTCTCACAAAGGAGTAACTCAATAATGACCTAATATGATAATTCAGAATGGTTAAGGAGTTCCTGACAGTAAGTCACATGTTACCTATCTTTTCAATCAAGAGGTAATACTACCTTTTTACTGGTTTAGTTCTATTCAACAAATATTTGTTCGGCATTTACTATATGCAAGTCATTGTGAATTTTAATAGTTACCTAGAATTTGCAACATTAAATAGAGATAGATAGAAAGATAGATTGATTATTTCTTCCCTTCTAAAGCCCTATGAGGTAAATACTGTTTTTCTTGTTGATTTATTTTATTTTATTTTATTTTGGGTGAAGAAGCTGAGCCTTAAAAAATTAAGTAGCATCATCTCAGAAAGAGGCATTTTAAAAAATTTAATCCATGTTTTAAAGTCCTAATTCCCACCTTTTTTCAAGTACACTGCAAAATTCTAGGCTCCAACACTTCCTGAGAGCAGACACTAGCAAAAGAAAAGCTAAGCAGTCATTCATTCATTTAATATTTATTTAGAATCCATGGTGTGCCAGGACATCAGGTTTTGAGAATATAAGGATCAAAAGACCCATAGGGATCTGCTCAATAGGCAGTAGCAGTCTCAGAAGCTGCAGATACTAGAAGAGATTAGTATCTACAGCTTCTGAGACTGCTACTGCCTATTAGCTGAGCAGAGATTTAAGTCACTTTTTAAAATGGCAAATACATGAATATGCTACAAAATTCAAAAATACTAAAACATGAAAACTGACACTCCCTCTCAACCTGCCCCCATGTAACTAACACTTTTCTCTAAAGCAACTACTCTTAGCAATTTATTTGATACCCTTCCAGAAATAGTCGACATAAACACAAATATTTGCATTTTTGCATGAATGGTATTTTTTGATTTATGCTGTATTTTATATCATTTAACACATATAGATCTGCATCACTCTTTTACCAGCTTTGTTGTATTCCATTATACATATGTGCCATGATTTATTTGACCAGTCATTTATCAATAAGCATGGTCCTTTCCCACCTCTTTCTCTTACATATTATGATCTAATGAAACTGCTGGCTAACTGGTATCTAATCAATTAATCTTCAAAGGAGAGTAAAATATTTCAAAGTGGTCTAGTGCCCACAGGTGAAATGAGGTAGGTAAAGTTACATGGACTGAATAGGCAAAATGTGGTCATTGTTAAAACTCATTTAGAGGTTTTGCTTTAGTAAAGAAAATGAGCATTGTATTTAGTTATTATTATTTAAAATATTCTAGAGCAGTGCCACTCAAAGTGCAGGCTGGCTACTCAAAATGCAGCTGCAAGTTGTTGGGGTATGAGAGGAACTTGTGTCAGATGTACATCAACTACATCAGTAAGCACTTTTTTGTAGCTCAGCTGACGTTTTTTTCTTAGTAAGATTTCTTGATGAAAGAAGAATTTCTTTTTCTTTGCAGCTTCCTTGATCATTTTCTTTCTGGTGCTAGCTACTTATCTTTCAAATACTGGTATTTTGAGTAGCAGTGACTTTTAAAAGTACACTAGCATTCGTCTTAAATACCCTTCACTGTAACACTAAAATACCCAAAATGTAAGATTAAAATAACATTTTTACTGATTTCTGATGAAAACTCCTTTCGTTCATACCTTCAATATAAAATTTCTCATGAGTGATAACAGTATAAAGAGTTGTATGAATTGCAAAGATGATGATGTCTCAGTTCTTACCTTTTAGGAGATTTAAATCCAGAAAACATGTTAGAACATGAATGCGCACAATCTAAATGCAAAACTAAACAGATGAAATATAAATCAAGTGACAACATATTCCTGGGAGCCAGTAAAGAGCAAATAACACAAAATATTTCCCTGTTGTTAACCCAATTTGTAATTCAGCATTTGATTGGTATATAGCCATGCACTTAAACGGCTTATCAAGACTGTTGGCATTATATCTATAATCTGCAAGTGATAACTGTATATCAATTAGATAATAAACTCAGTTTCAAGACTGGGCACATATTTTTCTGTCTAGTGGCCTCCACCAATAAGCAACAATTCCTTGAATCATTCTTTCTCTGCTTCAGCTAATACAGACTTCATTTTTTGTTGATAGTTGAGTGGCTACACAATGTGTCATTCAATTACCTTATACCTGTCCATCTCCTTAGTTATTGTGATGCTCCTTAAAGGTGGAAAACTTAGAGAAGCAGTCGAGTATAGGAACGAAGAGCATGGGCCAAAGAGCTAATCCGTGGCTTATTTCCTGTGTGACCTTGAGCAGGAAATTGAAACTCTCTGTGCCTGAGTTTTCTCAGCTTTAAAATAAGGATAATCAGAATACTTACATCATAAATAGAATTGTTACGGAAATTAAATGTGTAAATAAATGTTAAATACTTAAAATCATTCCTAGCATGTGGTAAAAATTAAAAAATATATATATGTATTATTATTTTATGCTGATTTGGTTTGTATTAACACTACTGATACCCGGGACCCCATCCAGAATACTCTGATTCTAAGATCAGATTCAGGCCTTCGTATTTTTCAAATGCTCCATTGATAAAGCTCATGGGCAGCTGAGTTTGAGAATATTTCCTTTAAAACTTTGACAGGAACATAAATTGCTATTCTAAGGTAGGATACCAGTACTCTCCATAATAAATGCCGATTTTGAAATCTTACATCGAAAATTTTTATAAAATAACCATTTCAGTAAATAATCCATTTACATAATTTATACTGTTTTATATGCATAAGTTAGAAAAGTAAATCATCAATGTTAAGTCACTTAGAAAGAATACATCATTGAAAGAAAATAATTACCAAAATGAGATGAAGACCAACAACACACACTCTTCAAAATGTTTTAATACATATTGAGTAAAGAGAAGTAATGAAGTAACTTCTATTTTGATTGGTGAGGAAACTAATATTTTGATTGAATTGTTTTAAACTACTTTCATACTTTTACAGTCAATAAACTGGCCCCATCTCTAATTTCCCATGAATTCACAGCCAAAGGGCACTTTATTTATAAGGTCATCTACATAAATGTGGCTTTGCTCTCATGAAGGAATAATCATAGAAATGATTTATCAGGAAGTATGAGACAGCTATGGCCCACAACCAGACACCTTTTTAATAATGACAATAAGACTTTAAACAGAATATGTGTATATATATCTACACACACACACACACACACATATTAGTTAATGACCTCCCTTGCAGGTCATCAGAGGAACATTTTCAGTTGTGCACATTTTCTTTAATCTCAGAACTTTTTCTTAAATAAGAAGAGAAACCTATTCCAATTGCAAAAAATATTATAATATCAGTTGACAATTTTTGACATGATAACTTAGCCTAATGCCATGTTATGGGTATCTATAAATTTTCATAGCTATCTATTTAAAATTTTTACAATATGGATTTATTTATAACAGAGGTAAATTATTATAAATTTGATATACTATAACTATATTTTCTTACAACATGCACATCAGTGTACTCCTTCATTTAGATAAGGTTAATTTATATATTATATATTTTATAAAATGTATGGGCCGGGCGCAGTGGCTCACGCCTGTAATCCCAGCACTTTGGGAGGCCGAGGCGGGTGGATCACAAGGTCAAGAGATTGAGAACATCCTGGCCAACATGGTGAAACCCCGTCTCTACTAAAAATACAAAAAAAATTAGCTGGACGTGGTGGCGCGTGCCTGTGGTCCTAGCTACTCGGGAGGCTGAGGCAGGAGAATTGCTTGAACCTGGGAGGCAGAGGTTGCAGCGAGCCGAGGTTGCACCACTGCACTCCAGCCTGGCGCCTGGTGACAGAGTGAGACTCTGTCTCAAAAAAAAAAAAAGTATGAATAATTTTATGTAATCATATGTAAAATTTTACATAAATTTATATATGTCACTATGTGCTTAAGTAAGTTTATTAGTTCTTCTTCCAAAGTATGTACACAATGTTGATAACATTGTCTTGTACATAATAATACTGTGGAAATCCACAGATTTGGTTTACTTTTAAGAGAAATGCAAATCAAAACCACACTGAGATACCATCTCACACCAGTTAGAATGGTGATCACTAAAAAATCTGGAGACAACAGATGCTGGAGAGGATGTGGAGAAATAGGAACATTTTTACACTGTTGGTGGGAGTGTAAATTAGTTCAACCATTGTGGAAGACAGTGTGGCAATTCCTCAAGGATCTAGAACTAGAAATTCCATTTGGCCTAGCAATCCCATTACTGGGTATATACCCAAGGGATTATAAATTGTTCCATCATAAAGACACATGCACACATATGTTCATTGCAGCACTGCTTACAATAGCAAAGACCTGGAACAAACCCAAATGCCCACTAATGATAGATGGCACAAAGAAAATGTGGCACATATACACCATGGAATACTATGCAGCCATAAAAAACGATGAGTTCCTGTCCTTTGTAGGGACACAGATGAAGATGGAAACCATCATTCTCAGCAAACCAACACAAGAACAGAAAACCAAACACCACATGTTCTCACTCATAGGCTGGTGTTGAACAATAAGAACACATGGACACAGGGAGGGGAGCATCACAGTGGGGGAGGGGAGGGACAGTGATGGGTGGGGAGGTTGGGGAGGGATAACATGGGGAGAAATGTCAGATATAGGTGACGGGGATGGAGGCAGTAAACTACCTTGCCATGTATGTACCTATGCAACAATCCTACGTGATCTGCACATGTACCCTAGAACCTAAAGTACAATAAGAAAAAAAAAGAGAGAAACAGTGAATCATATATTCAACAACATATAGGTTGTTTATTAAGCACAGGGCCATGAGAAGGAAATTAAAGAAAAAGGGGATATGAGATTTGTCTTTAAGGCAGATAATATACATTTTGTTAATCATACACATTCATAATAAATCCTATTTATTCATTTAAATAAAACTTGAATTATTTAACACTGTGAGCTTAATAGGTGACTACACTGTGTTTATAATTTCCCCAATACTTTTTCATTACACCAGTATTTTTCATTATTGTGAACTCAATGAATGGACTGCAACCAAAGTTTTTAAAAATAAATTAATTAGAATAAAAATTGAATTCATTGCAGATAGTAATACAGGTTCATAAAACCTTTATTTCACATGTGTATGTGCACTGGATAAAGGAAACTAAAGATACATAATATGCATCTACAAATTACTATGAATACATTTAAAAGTTTTGAAAATCACTATATTACATAAAATATAATCAAGGGTATATCTATTCATAAAGTGATATTCGCTTAAGCTGATAAAATACAAAACACAGCAAAAATGTTTGATAGTTCCACATTATACCATTAATTGACTCCATCCCAAAGTTCTCAATAATGGTTGAAGAGAATGACCAATTTCATTATATTTTGGCTGCTATCATTACAATATTTTTTTCCTATTTCATTATATCTTTTCATTTTATTTTTCTCCTTTGCTTATTCTATATAGTATAGATTGTTTTGACTGTATTTTTTCCAGGCCTAAAAGCCATATGCATCAAACACCAACTGACTGTCTTAAACATGATTTAACAATGTTAGTTTTTGCAGATACTGTTCCTTGTTAGTGGCTTTGTTCGTTTATTTTTGTTTTCAAAACCATCACTCTGGTGTTTCTCAGAGTGATGATCTATAAAGTGGATTATCCTAGAAGGGGAAGAAAAAAATAAACAGGAAAGAAAGGAGGCAGAACAGAACAAGAAGGAGGAGTAGGAGCAGGAGGAGAAGGAAGTGAAAGGAAGAAAAGCTAATGTGGCCTGAGACTCACTAATATTACTTCATTTAAAAAGTACAATTAAAAAAGTTATCATCTCAATTGCTCCAGGTACTCTGAATACATCTTATCTCAAAAGTGCATAAACTTAAGAAATTCATATTGCTTAATAATAAGTTCTCATTGCCAGTTAACATTTACCACTTTATTGTAAGAATCTGTTACAAACTAAGCACTTAAGTTTAATATTTTCTGCTAAATACATCTTGATTAGCTTTGCAACTTGTATTTTAACGTTGTTGTTTTACAAGGTGGCATTAATTTACTATACAACATTTTACTATCAAGAGAAAATTAACACAGCTAATTAATACCCAAGAATCACCTTTATGCACTGGGAAGATCTGGCTTACCATGCATAATTATACAGAGTAAGAGTTACCGATTTATGCCTAAGTTTGGTTCCAAAAGTTAACTTGTAATTTAGTTGTTTGTAATTTGGACTTAGTTTACCACAGAAACAACTGCTAGGCCAACCAACTAACATGTATTTGACCCAGAATGTCGTTAAACTATTGTAAATTTGCACAGAAAAGGAGTTAAAAACAATTCTGTTTTAATATTAGTAACTATGCAAAAGAGAAAAACCAAGACAATGAATAAAATGTGTCATTACTACTGAGGCAAGTCCTTCAGTTACAGGAATTAAGATATTCCTGACTTCTCTCCACATTCTGATATCTCTTAGCCAAGGATAAAAACTTTTGCTTGCTGTCTGCCCCTCTCCTTCTCTTGCCACATACGAAGTTCCAGCTTTATTACTAAATAGTCTCCATCCAGTAGGAAATAACGAACCCAAACAAACTAGGACATAAATATAAAGTAGATAATGCACCGAGTTTCATCTTTTTTCAGTTAGAACTGGGGTCTGTGGTCCATGGGCCATATCTGGCTAGCCTCCTGTTTTTGTAAATAAAGTTTCATTGTGACACAGCAGCACCTTTTTTTACTTATTCTCTCTGGCTGCTATTGTGCTAAAATATGAGTGCTGAGGAATTCTAACACAGAAAACATGGCCTGCAGAATGTGAAATATTTATTATCTGGCCCTTTTTAGAAAAAGTTTGCCTTTCTCTGAGTTAGAGTCTGTTTGGCTGCAAGTAAGAAAACTTAAAAAAAACTAGTAATTTGATTGTTCTTGTTGTTTTTCCTTACACACACACACACATTTATTCTACAGATGGGCATTTGCTATGTTTTATTCAGTTGTTCAAGGCCGTACAGATGATTCTCACGGCCTTTCCCTCTTGGCTGCTGCTACCGCACACATGACATCTATATTGCAGGCATGGAGAAGGAAAAAGCAATGCGGAATGCTCAGCACCTAAATTAGGAAAGCCAAAATTTCCAGCAAGCTCTTGAAATCTTCTGTTTGCATCTCATTCCCTAGGCTGGCAAATGGATTTTTTAAACGTAATCTGGGTGTACTGCTGCACTAAAAAAAGATAGTAAATAAGAAGAAAGAAGTTATTAGGGGGAAATCTAGCAGTGTCTGTCACCCTCATCATCCCAATAGCAGAGGAGAGGGAGATCACACACTTAACCTGATGCTCCCTCCCCTCAATTAATTTCCTTTCTGAATATAGAACAGAACAAAACAAAGGAATTGATTCAGATTTCCTAGGTGAAGGCACTAGATAATGGATAAAAATAGTATTTTTCAAACTAGGACTTGGAAGAATATTTATGTTAGCATTAACCTTCATTTGTAAGGTTTAAAAGTAGCAGGTAGGAAAAATAGTTTTTGCTTGTATCTGGGAGTTTTCAGGTGAGGCTTTCCCTGTAGGACCAGACAGTTTGAGAGACCCTAAACAGGGCATAGGCTGGGTCTGAAACAGTCACATCAGATGATTTAAACCTATTTCCAGTGAGAGAAGTAATTTACTAGATGGCATGAATAATATGTTAAGCAGCATGAACTTAGTAGTTTTAAAAAGACTAACTTTCAATAACATTTAATTTCACCATTTTACAATTGAGAAATGTTTATTTGGAAAAGTCTCAAACTGATTCACAGTACTAGCAAAAAAGTACTCGACCATGCATATTATTGGCACTTGCTTTATGCTAAATAAATGAATGATGGGTGTGACACTACAAATTACCTTCTCTCTTTCATATAAACTAATGTCTTCCTTTCTGTTGGATTCTTCCTGAAAAATTTTGTGTAAACTCTCCCACGAAAATAAAATTGTTTCTCAAGCCTATAACCCTTTCGATCTGCTGGAAAATCTCTTTTCTTCACTGTATAGCCAAATATGAAAAAAATTGTCTATTTTATTCTTCTTCATTTCTCAACTCATTTCATGTTTTAACCTTCTCTAGTCTGGCTTCAGTCCACTTCATTCCATTAAATGAGTTATTGATAAGGTTACCAATGACCACATCTTACCACCTGAAGTGCTTTTTTCGATCCCTACCTTTCTTGGACTCTCAATAGCGTTAATATTTTTAATCTCTCTGTCCTTTTATTCTTGGCTTTTTGTGACACATTCTCCTCTAGTTTTTCTCCTGTCTGGCTGATTTTTTTTTTAACTTTTATTGCTAGTTCAAGGGTATACGGGCAGGATTGTTATATATAGGTAAACTTGTGTCATGGGGTTTGTTGCACAGATTATTTTGTCACCCAAGTATTAAGCCTAGTACCCATTAGTTGTTTTTCCTGATCCTCTTCCTCCTCCCACCTTCCACCCTCCCAAAATTCCCAGTGTGTGTTGTTCCTTCTGTGTGTCCACATGTTCTCATCATTTAGCATCTAATTTGTTTCCTTTGCAAGCCCCTTCTCCTCAAGCAACAGTCAAATTTCCTTAAGGCCATATGAAAAGATGTTCATTGTTATTAGTGATTAGAAAAATGCAAATTAAAACCACAGTAAGATCTCACTTGACACCCAACGAGAATAACTACTATTTTTAAAAATCTAGAGAGTAACTAGTGTTGACAAGAATGTGAAAAGAACAGAATTCTTTATACGTTGTTGGTAGAAATACAAAGAAATGCAGCCACTATGTAAAAGCAGTTTTTCTTTTTCTTTCTTTTTGTTTTTTTTTTTTTTTTTGAGACAGAGTCTTGCCCAGTCGCCAGGAGCCAGGATGGAGTGCAGTGGTGCGATCTCGGCTCACTGCAATCTCCGCCTCCCAGTTTCAAGCAATTCTCCTGCCTCAGCCTCCCGAGTAGCTGGGACTACAGGCGCGTGCCACCACGCCCAGCTAATTTTTGTATTTTTTTAGTAGAGACAGGGTTTCAACATGTTGGCCAGGAAGGCCTCGATCTCTTGACCTCGTGATCCGCCTGCCTCGGCCTCCCAAAGTGCTGGGATTACAGGCGTGAGCTACCGCGCCTGGCCAGTTTGTCTTTTTTTTTTTTTTTTTTTTTAAGATTTAAATATAAAGCTACCATATGACCTAGCAATTCCACTCTTAGTTATCCACCTGCAAGAAATGAAAACAGAGGTCCACACAGATTTAAATGTGAATGTTTATAGCAATATTATTCACAGAGCCCAAGAGTGGAAACAACCTAAAGGTTCATAAACTAGTGAACAAATAAGGTGGAGTACATACAAAGAAATAGAATTGCTTAATACAAATGGATGGACAGGCTATACAGTACAACATAGAAGGACCTTAAAAATTAGGCTAGGTGAAATAAATTAGAAGTATTAGATCTACATTGCATGGTATTACTTTTATGAAATGTCTAGAAAAGACAATTTTAGACAGACACAAAGCAGATTCGTGGTTGCCTAGGTCTAGGGATGAGAATGGGAACAAATGTAAATGGGCAGAAGGGATTTTATGGGGTAACAGAAATGCTCTAATACTGGATTGTGGTGATGCTTGCAAAACCCAGCAAATTTATTAAAATCACTGAATTATGCATTTGAACTAGGTGAATTTTATCCTATGCAAATGAAACTTAATAAAAGCTGTTTAAAATACTTCATTTTGCATGACTTTTAGAGTAAGAAACAAAATCATCACCATGACTTACTGTCTGAGCCCCATGTATTTTTGCAGCCTCACCATGCATAAATCTCCCCTCGCTTTGTGCACCTTATACTCTCTTCTGTTGCTTGGTTGTGCCAAGCTGCTTTTCACACCAACTTGAGATGTCATTCTGACTGTTCTTTTCTTGAAGTGATTGTCTTAACTTCTCTGAGTAAAATCCACCTCTTATGTGTTCTCATGGAATTAGGAAGTATCTTTTACAATACTTCACAGCTGAAAATTCGCATGCATTTGTATGGTTATTTGATGACTCTTTGTTTTCCCCACTAGACTGTAAGCACCATAAAGTGGTAGGGGGCCACATTTGGTTTTGCTAACCAACATGTTCCCACTATTTATCACAGCATGCAACTTTAGACATATATTAAATTCTGTTTAAATGAATGAATAACAACTATTAATTATCTAAAATTTTCCTCTTGGATAAGAAGCTTCCCCCACCCCCTGTTAGGTTCTAGTTTAATTATTTGCTCAAATTAAAGTATTAAAATATCTTATAAAAGTTTGTAAAATTGTACACACTTTAAGATGAGACTTTATATTTTTGACTAGTGCTTACAATGTATATTGCAGTTCTCTAAGAGGGAAACATCTTTAAATCTCAAATGATAGAGAAGCAAATTAGTGATACCATGTACAGTTAGAATAACAACTTGTAAATTGGAAAATATATTTTTTGATAATTTTTAATATATCACTAAGATAAATTTTGATAACAATTAATTAAAATTATTAATCCATAGCTTATAAATTGATAGCATTTAAAAGTACGTAGAATAATTGTGCTAACAATAAACTCTTTACCTTATTTCAAACAAATATTCCAAATGCAACCCGGTTCTCTCACCACATTTTGTCTGCATGCCTGAACAGAAGTTTGGAGATTAAGTAGGACATATGAAATCATTGGTTATATATAACGTACTTACTAATAAAATAAACCCCATCAAAATGATAGTGTCAGTTCCCTGTATTTTCATTTAAATTGCCATTATGATGAAAGATTTTAGTTTGTACATAGTCCCTTGACCTTAGAACTGTTTTGGATGGACAAACAAAATTTGAACAAATTATTAAGGAACAATTTTTATCTAAACTGATATACCCTCTATTTTATATACACCATGCTTCTTAATATTTACTGTAATTTTCCATGTAATAAAATGTTAATAGTTCATCATTTTTAGTATCTAAGTCAAGAGTTTCATTTTAAACTTGTAATATATATGTATATGTGCATAAATATATATATGTAATGATATTTATATAACAATTTCTTCATATTTATAGTCAAAAGCAATTTATGACAAACATATTTTGGTAATTCTACGACTAGTGAATTCCATAATATGATAACTACAGAAAAGTATTATGTAACAAATGACTTGTACCTTCTTGAAGATATTTCTCATTTTCTGTACTGCAGTCATGGAAATTATATTGGCTCATATTCTCTAAAAATGAACTCTATACACAATAATTGTATAAGATTGACAAGGTTTCAGCTCTCATTCAAATTATAGGCAATACATACAAAATGACATTGGAAGTTTCTTCAACTCTGTGAAGCAATTTGCAAGGTCTAATTCGGAGAGACTGGAATTAGTCCCCAGAAGTCTGATACATTTCAATTATCTAAAATCTTCTTCTGAAATAGAAATAATTTCTCCCTTCTTTCCTCTCTTTCTCTCCTTTAATCTTAGTTTTAGGTTAATTATTCAGCTTTAGATCTATTTTGCTTAAACCATTAGATTATATACAAACTATAACCAAGGCTTGGCAGCAAAGTTTGCTCCCTGAGATGTGAAGCAACACAGGGTATGAGTACCTTCCATTACAGGACTTCTCACTAAACCTAATAGCGAGGCTCTTCTGAATGCCCAGTGTCCTAGCATTTTAAGATCTGTTGCCCAGAAGAAGTCACATAAATGATTCATTAAAAGGCAATCCTACTTAATAGTTAATGTAAATCAGATTCTGCATTTCATCATGATCATCATCAAACAGCAAACAAAAATACAACTGCAAACAATGAATACAACATTGAAATAGATCCTAATAGTTTATGTTGCAAATATTAGTCTGTAGATGTTCACTTAATATTTGCAATTCATTGACCAACAAATGCTGAATTGTTCTTTAAAATGAGTAAATTTTTTATTTGATCAGTAATAAAATTTGTTCAGTAGTACCCATCTCTGAAAAAACCCATTATACTTATGAATATATCCCTGATTTCTGTCCTAAACTGTCTTGGATGGCAAACAAAAGGAATTGTGTAACATATTTTGTTTAGAAAGTACTACATACCAATGTGAAATGAAAGGTATACTCTCTACAGTTTGTACCCATTAAAATTTTATTTTGAATGCAAGGTTCCTTATGAGATGTTTCAAAGTAAGAAGTTTTGAATTTAACAGAGTTCTAGGGATTTTATGGGTTTTGTTTTTTTAGTCGAAGACCAAGCAGAATCATCATTAAGCATTTAATCACACAGGCAAAGACAATATTTGACAAAAGCTGCAAAATTGATTAATCTTTCATCACTAAACAACAGACAAAAAATACTTTTCTGGTACCAGATTACCAGATTATGTGTTCAAGAAACAAGAACTATTTGTTAGTATTCACATCTCTATTTTCAATGCTATCTAATATATTAATTTTTCCCTAGAATTTTAAATACCTCTGTAGAAACTTTTGATATCAGCTAGAAAAACAATAAGAGATACGCTTGTTATTGGAAAACTGATGATTTAGGAAAAGACAGGCAGAAATGCAGCACTTGTACTGTATTGAAAAGTTTTTTCATGTAAGTATATGTAAGTATAATATGCATCATCATAAGAAATGACAGTTATATTAATTATAACTTACCAGTTCTCAAAATTATTATATCTCTGTTTATTATTTGAATGCATTTTGACAGGTCAGACACTAACCCGATACTTACAAATGTGCAGCAGCAATAAGTGAGCACCATAAAAGTTTATTTTATTTTTTTTGGTTATTCAGTTAAGTTGCCTTGCCATATGACAAAGCTGACCCAGATAAAAGGTTATGGAGTACTATTGTATTATGCTATTAATACCTATTGCTTTAGATCAATATCTAAGAAATTCCCTGCTGTTTTTACGAGCTCAGCATATGAAAGTATGCATAAAAAAATAAGTTACTTTACACTAACAATAACCTACAGAGAAGTAACTTAACATCATCGGACAACTTTTCATTTTATAGTATTAATATAACAGAATCCTTACAATTTCTGTAAATAGTGGAGAGAAAGACAAACAACCCACTGAACTACAGGTGATAAGAGCAGAAGATAGTGATGGAGAGGTATTCAAGATAAATTTATGCTCCTGCCAACTGCTCCATTTCTAATTGTTTATGCTCATTTTGGAGAAGATATAAATGCTTTATATTCGCGCTGGTCTGTGGGAACAGAGAAGGTAAGAAAGGCATTTTTCTTTTAAGTTAGAAGATATTTGTAAATGATAAAGATGAAAAATAATTTGAGGCCTTGTAAAATTCCAAAGAAATGATAAATTATTTTTTCTAACAATGTTACAGATTTTTAAAAATACTGACAACATTATATACATTTAAGAATTAGATTATTAAAAATCAGGAGATATGTAAAAAAGACTATGTAAACCCATATATATATATACAAATATATCTATATTTGTAATTTTTTGATATTCATAATTTAGTTCGTAAAATATTCAATATGGTACCATTTAATCTTATTTAGGTATTTTTAAAATTTAAAACAATTAAATTTTAGTTATAATTTAATAATTATTTTCAGCATATTTAGGTATTTCAGTATTAAGAGATTATTAATGAATTCTGAAATATTTTCCTTTGGTTTAAAATGCAAGTGTTTCACAATATTAGCTAAGCTTCAGAAAGAGATGTAAAGTCAAACTATTTAGGGAAATTAGATATAAAGGTTTATCTGTCATGTTATATGGTTAGCACTTGCTCCCAAGATCATCACTATGAAATCCCCTGTTTCTTTCTTTGACAATTGAAATAAAATATCGTCATTCTTATGTCTTTTTAAAACCAATCTGTTGACACTGGTATCAAACAACTTGAACTGATGTTGAGTTGTGTAACAAGTGACAATATAAACTCCCAAGACAACCAAAATGCTTGCTTCATGAATGCATTTTGACAGGTCAGACGCTAACCCAATACTTACAAACGTGCAGCAGCAATAAGTGAGAATCACAAATAGTAAAGAAAAGTTCAATTTCCTTTGAAGACATATTTATATTCTCTGGAAAAATGTTGTATGTTAATTATGGTTCCTTTGTCTTGTCTTTGTTATGATTCAGCCCTAGCATTGTATTTTTCAATAGTAAAATGTTTGCAACCTGCTTGTGGATAAAAACTGGCCCGTAGGTACTGTTGTTTGTAAATGACTCCCAAAGGCAACAAGACATCATTTTTCCCAGGTGGGCTACTCATTTACTTTCTGTTTTCTTTCTCCCAGTATTCATCTATGCTGACAAGTGTCAATTATAGACAGGAGATTTATGGGACGGGAAAGATAAAGCCCAATTTACAAATCATTTCCTGTGCAAGCAGACAGGTGCAATGACAGAGCTGGCTTGCTGTAATTGAATTCTTGCTGCTATCTACTCAGTCACAAGAAGATGTCAACCTCAAGGATGTTAGCTGTGGAAAAAGTCTTAATACACTATGATTTTGAATGTGAAGATGACATTATAGCCAGGTTTTAACTATGGACTCTGAATGGAATACACTAAAGAATTTTTTTTTTCATGTAATAAGGATTCTTTTTGTCCTTAAATGGGCAGTGTATATGGAACGATGTGACAAGGCAGTCTAAATTTAAGCCCCATGACAATTACGGTTAAAATGTCTACTCTGATGTTTCAAAAAGTTGGTTTATATGTAACTACTAATATACTAGACCTGAAGAAGAATATTTACTGGAGAAATACATTTTTTGATGGGTAACTACATTGATCCTTACTAAGGAGAATGTTCCTTAACACATATTTTTTAAAAAGAAAAAAATAGTCTATATTTTTAGTTTTTCTTTTTAACAAAGAGAACATCATAAATTGGTAGTTAAATGTTGTTTGTTTCAACGAATATGTAAGTATAATATGTATCATCATAAGAAACTACAGTTATATTAATTATAACTTACCAGTTCTCAAAATTAACTATTATATCTCTGTTTATTATTTTTACATGCTCAGCTTAAATTCTGCTTTTTCAATGCATTCATTAATAGGTATAGATTCACATATGGCATTGATAAGTCAAAATTTTGGAGGGGCATAGAAAGTAGAATAAAATCAATAATTTTGCTTTGCTTATATATTTTTTACTTAATTTATCTGAAATATATAACAGCTATATAAAACCAGATTGGCTTGTTTAATGGTCTTCTTAAATATTAATATTTGAAAGTTTTGTATTGACTTTTTCAGAGAAAAATTTCCAAATCATAGAGTGTGTTTACTTTTTGAAATTGAAGGGGAAGGGAAGAAGAGGAAAAGGGAGAGAGAGAAAGAGGTGAAGAGAAAGAGGAAAGGAAGAAGGCACAGAGAGAGGGAGGGACAAAGACAGGGAGAATGGGGAGAGAGAGAGAGAGATCAACTATTTTTGAACTTTGTGTGAATGTGTACACTAGAATTTCAGTAGTAAGATAATTTTCAGTTTGATAAATATTGCTAGATTACTTCTAAGCAGGTTTATATATTTGTGGTTCAACCAGAAATTTATGAAATTTCCCATTTGTATGTGTTTGAGATGACCTTTAACATGCTGCTATATTTTCAGTTAATATTTTGCAATTCTTAATTATATCTTAAGTGATCTTTCATTGCTATCCATATTTGTAGTTTGTGTAATTTTATGGATTTACTAAACTTTCTTTTTCCTTTACTTTCACAAATTTGATTAGATTGTTTATCTCTGTCTTAGGGTTTTGTGGCTTTCTTTTTAAAAAAATACATACTAGATATTTCTTTAAATAACTAATTATACTTAAATACATATGACAAATACATATGACATTTTCTACCACTTTGTGCCTTATATTTTTATTTTTATAGTCCATGTTATCAAGATTTTCTATATGCACTGGGTTTTCTGGAATTCCTTCTCTAATCAAAGGTCATGAAGATAGCATATATTTTCTTTGAAAGTGTTTATTTTTTTCCCTATAGAATTGTCTTTATGAAACTGGTTTTATTTACTATGTACAATATGATCTATGTATGTCACTTCTGTTATATATATTTCCATTGTTTGAGATTTCTGTCCTATTTATACTACTTATCTTTCTGCTTACAATGTATTTTCTGAATTTCATGGCTTTAAAATATGTCCCAACTTTTTCCCCAAAATTATTTTAGTTATTTCTAGCCATTTTTGCTCTTCCATTTAATTCAGCAGACATACACAAACATACCACTTCCTATTGGAAGTTGTATCATACTCATATTTAATTAATAAATTAATTTAAGGAGGCTTTATATATTAAAAATATTAATACTTCCAAACAATAAATATTTTATGCCTTTCTATACTTTGAGTTCTTCTTGGTGCCATTTGAAAATGTTTTGTAGTTTTCTGTATAAAACCTTGCTTATTACATGGCCCCTACAGATTTTCATCTGTTGGTTTTTACAACAGACGAAATGTTCCTCAGAGGAACATTTGTTTCATTTTGGTGGGAACACTGATCACAGCAGCCACTATGGAAAACAATATGGAGGTTCCTACAGAAATTAAAATCAGATATACCATATGACCCAGCAATCCCTCTTCTGGGACTATGCCCAAAGGGAATGAAATTACCACCTTGTAAAAATGTCTGTACTCCCATATTCACTGAAACATTATTTAAAATCGTCAAGGCAAGGAAATAACCTAAGTATCTGTTGATGACTGTATAAACTATACATATATAATGAAGAATTAAATATATACACAATTGAATATTATTCAGCCTTAAACAAGGAGATCCTGCCACTTGCCTCCACACAGATGAACCTAGAGGACATTATGCTAAGAGAAATAAGCCAGGCACAGAATGAAAAATATTGCATAATCTTACTTACATGTGGAATCTAAGAAAAAATCAGATACACAGAGATAGAGAATAAAATAATGATGACCAGGGATGAGAAGGGGGTGAGGAAGAAATGGCAAGATATAGGTCAGAGACTACAAAGCAGCAGACATGTAGAATGAACAAGTCTAGAGTTCTAATATACAACATGAGAACAGTTAACAAAATTGTACCGTGTTTGGATTCTTGCTAAATGAGTAGATTTTACCTGCTTCTGTCACAAAACCAAACAAACAGGTCACTATATCAAATGATGGCTATGTTAATATGCTTCACTATAGTAATCATTTTATTATCTAAATGTATCCCACAACATCATGTTTTATAACTTAAATATATAAAATAGAATTTACTTAAAAAATAAGAATATAATATAATCATGCTTTTTCATCGGTCACCATTCATTTCTCAAATACTGCATACTGCAAACTGAGAAAGGCACTCTATAATACCTAATTTAGTCCTCAAAACTGTGTTCACAGAAGGCATTTTCATCATTTTACAGATAGGATATAGGTTAAAAGAATTTAAGTGACTTTCTCAAGGTCACCAAACCTGTGACATTATAGCTGACAACTACAGTATAGACTCTACATGAACTAGGCATAGCTTATTTTTCTTTCTGAGGAAAAGGAATTTACTCATTTGCAGGTTATTATGTTTTAATCTTAAGTAAAGCCTACTTTTAAACCAAAGTTCTTTTGCTCAATATAGTCATAAAAACAACAAACCACAGTTCATAAGAATAAGTTTTGGTTTTCTGTCTCGACTCAAAAATTCCTTTTCTTTGATGTCTCATTTAGTCCTTTGTTTATAATTGCTCTACTATCCTTGAGGTGTCTGCAATTCTGTATAGCCATTCTGAACCACAAAAGAATTTTGAGAAATGGAAGGTTCTTTATAAGTGCCAGTTGCCACTGGTTATTAAAATAAAAGCTTTCTCATACACAACCTTGTCAGCAATAGCACTTAGTGACCTCCAGGGCAGCTATTTACTAAAAACAGGAATTCAATGTAATTGAGGCCCACATATACTATAGCTCCAAGTCTGCACCAAGACATACTACAAAGACTTGAGCTAATTGCTTTTTAAGCCACTGAAGTTTCTACTTCTGCCCAAAATACCTGAGATTGCCCTTATTTCCATTATGATATTTTATATGTAATTGCCGCAATTGAATTATCCTTAGTTTGGGTAGAAAGAAAATTAGCCCTCAATGCAACAAACTTTAGTTTTAAATATGTGTTAATTCAGAGATTCAAGGACATGTTTGGTATATCAATATCAGTGAAACAGATAATCTATGATAAGTAAAACAATATCATATTAGCCAGAAAATAAATAATGAAGAATTAAATAAAACTAGAAAGTCTAGAAATAGGCTTTAGTCTCTACCTGGCCTTAGGAAAAATAAAATACTAGCTTTTCAAGACACTGTCACTGTGGGAAGGATGTGTTTTATAATAAAGGTATCGACGTGACTGAATAGATTAGTGGGACCTGAGAAACAGAAATAGCTTCATATTGTACACAAAACATAAGCATGATAAAATAAATTTTAACATAAAATTTAAGCCATTTAACAAAAGATGAACACAGATAAATATTTTCCTAACTTTGTTATGGATAAGGCTTTCAAAGCATATCAAAGCCATAAACCAGTAAGTAAATGATGGACATGGACGAATCTGGAAACCATAATTCTCAGCAAACTGACACAAGAACAGAAAATCAAACACCGCATGTTCTCACTCCTAGGTGGTTGAAGAACAATGAGAACACATGGACACAGGGAAGGTAGCATCACACACTGGGGTCTGTTGTGGGGTGCCAAGGGAGGGACAGCGATGGATGGAGAGGTTGGGGATGGATAACACGGGGAGAAATGCCAGATGTAGGTAACTGGGGGATGGAGGCAGCAAACCACTTGTCATGTATGTACCTATGCAACAATCCTGCATGATCTGCACATGTACCCCAGAACCTAAAGTACAATAAAAAAACTGCAAAGAGTCGCATATATAAAATTAAATGGCAACAAATTATAAATGTTTATATTTATATCAGTTTACACACACACACATATATATATGTGTGTGTGTGCATGTGTGCAAGGAGTTCACAGCCATTTTTGACGAATAGTAGAGCATCCTAATTTTTAAATCAGAAAAGCCTAAAAAACACTGATAAATACTTAAATACATTGCCAATAAGCACATGAAAAATACTAAGCCTTAAACCAAATAGTAATTACTTTTTACATGTGATATTATTTTGCCTACCGCATTGGCAAAGATTGAAAACTGAAAGACAATGCTCAGTTTTGGCAAGGGCTCTTGGCAGTTCAATATTTCTGGAGGTCAGTTTGGCTACCTACAATAAAATTCCAACACTTTGTAGCCAAACAAGTTTATTTCTGAAAAATTATTAGCAAAAAAAAAAAAATCAAAGATAGGCATAGTTATTTCTAATTGTGTTTATCTGGATCTTTTCTTTTCTGCTTTATTAGTAGAATATCCAGCATTCATAAGGAACTTAAACAAATTTACAAGAAATAAAACAACACCATTAAAAAGTGGGCATAGGAAATGAACATACGTTTTTCAACAGAAGACATACATGTGGCCAACAAGCTTCTGAACAAAAAACCTTGATATTACTGATCATTAGAGAAACGCAAATCAAAACTACAATGAGATACCATCTCATGCCAGTCAGATTAGCTATCATTAAAAAGACAAAAAATAACAGATGCTGGCAAGGTTGCACAGTAAAGGGAATATTTATACACTGTTGGTAGGAGTATAAATTAGTTCAACCATTGTGGAAAGCAGTGTGGCAATTCCTCAAAGAGCTAAAAACAGAACTACCATTTGACCCAGCAATCTGATTACTGGTTATGTACTGAGAGGAATATAAATCATTCTACCATAAAGACACATGCATGCAAATGTACACAGTAACACTATTCACAATAGCAAAGACATGGAATCAACCTAAATGCACATCAATGAAAGACTGGATAAAGAAAATGTGGTACATACACACCATGGAATATTATGCAGCCATAAAAAGAATGAGATCATGTTTTTCGCGAGAACATGGATGGAGGACATTATCCTTAGCAAAGCAGCAGAGGAACAGAAAAGTGAATACTACATGTTCTCACTTGTAAGTGGGAGCTAAAGGATGAGAACTCATGGATACAAAGAGGGGAGCAGAAGACTCTGGAGCCTACTTGAAGACAGAAGGTGGAAAGAGGAAGAGGAACAGAAAAAATAACTACTGGGTAGTAGGCTTAGTACCTGGGTGATGAAATAATATGTACAACAAATCCCTGGGACATGAGTTTACCCATATAACAAATCCGCACATGTACTCCTGAACCGAAAGATAATAAATAAATAAATAAAAACAAGATAGGTATAGTGATTTAAACACAGATTGTTTCTCACATGAGAAGCACCAGTTAATAAGTGCCTAAATATGCATGATGATTAAAATAATAATGTTAGAATCATAGGATACAATTCAGTGATAGTTGAAATCATACATTCAGATAATAGCTAGAACCATTTGTGGCAACATGCTGATGATACTGTTGGATAAAAATAAGACACTATATTCAGTATGATCTAAATTTCATCAAAAATAATTAACAACATATATAAAAATACAGGCATAGTAGAGAGCCATACAGGACACACCTAGAGAAATGTAAGAAATACATGAAGATTTAGGACAATTTTCATTTTCTTATAATTTTTTGTAATTTTATGAATGTCTGGACAGGCATAATTTTAAAAAAAGAATTATAAATAAATACAATAATAAAGAGTTCTCAATGTTTAGTCAAATTTTGCTAATACTTAATCTGTAATTTTTAAAGCTATTACCCAAATAACTATGAAAACTCTCCCAATTGACCTTTATGTTTTAATAATGCATTCAATAAATATTTCAAATTTATTTAGATATGTTAGAAAACATAGGGGAATATTGTTTAACTTGTTTTTTAAAGTCTCTTAATTTGTTCTGTTGCATGAAACAAATATACATTCATGCACTGCTTAATGATGGGAATACATTCTGGATAATGCATCATTCAGTGATTTCATCATTATGCAAACATCATTGAGTATACTTACACAAACCTAGATAGGACAGCCTACTACACACTTACGCTATGGGGTCTGCCACTCCTAGGCTACAAACCTGAATAGTATGTTACTGTACTGAATACTGTAGGCAGTTGTAACACAATGGTAAGTATTTGTGTATCTAAACATATGTAAACACAGAAAAGGCAGAGTAAACATATGGTATTATAATCTTATGGGCAACTTTTGTGTATGGGATCTGTCCTTGACCAAATAGTCATTATGTAGCACATGACTGTATCCCTCATATACTTGATTAAGTGACCCTCAGAATTTAAATATCTGGCCACAATAAATATATTATCTACTCTGTTCTAAAATGTATTTTCTTTTAAGTTTCTTTTTATTTTTTAAAATTGATATCTTGTACATATTCTGAGGGTACATGTAAAATTTTGATACATGTACAAAGTGTGTAAGGATCAAATAAGGGTAAGTGAAATAGATATGCATCACCTAAAATATGTTTGTGTTGGAAACATGACAGTTCTCCTCTAGCTATTTTGAAATATATAAGAAACTTAAAATATATTTTCCACTGTAAAAAACTGATCTTACAATTTGGGAAATGCAAATAATATTTAAAGGGTAAAATCTATAAATCCATTCAAAACAAAGTTATTCGTTTATAAATGTTTAAATAATAAATTTAATATTGATTTTTTTACAGACAAATAGAAATTACTTCAAATCATATACTCTAGTAAAAATGTCAATGTTATCACCCGCTCCCAATAATAGTAACTGTCCATCATCTCCACATCAGCAAAAGTAATGACAGAGGAGCCAAAGTTCTGTGTAATCCTGGAAAAACTCTTGCCTCTCTTGCTCCCAATACTTACAGCATAGTGAACGCAATCTTTCTGAAAGACAACATAGAATAATCCCTCCATGTCTTTTGTCCTTGATGCATCAGTTACCACAACTACCCAGGACTACCAAGTCATTGCTCGTTAACTGAATTATCATCGCCACACAAATCTGCACCCATAAGAATATAATCACATGCTTCACTCTATCCTAGGTCATCAGCAAAATCCTCACCCTTTTGTTCAACGTGCCCTATTCTCTCTTGCTCTAACATCCACACAGAATCTTGCTTACTTCTGAGCATACACAGCTTCTCTGGAAGCCCTCTTAAATAAGGTTGGTTGTTCTTCCACCCTTCCCGTCACTGGGCCTGAAAGTGGGTAATTCTCCTTGCTCTTCTCTTCCATAATCTTGAAAGTCACACTATTTCTTCACTTCTGCAATAAAATCCCATAACTATGATACTTATGGCAACTGGTTACGTGACTTCTCTCCCTCTAAGCTGTTGCTATTCAGACTCCAGGTCAGTCCTTCTCACTCCTTTAAGATTTTAGCCCATAGCTCACCAATATTTTCACTGATACTACTGCTGTCATTATATTTATGAATAGCAATGTCCAGGATGATATTTATGAATATCAATGTCCAGGTTGATCATTCTTACTGAACTATGACTCCTGGGTTCCTTGACCTCTAGTTCTTCAGTGTTGCTGTCTCCAAATATCTCAACCGTCCCCTCCCATGGTAGAGCCTAGACCTCATCATTACTCTTTATACTTAAAATTTCCAGAGTGTCACTCTCTATTACTTCCTATTATTCTAACCTCACTCCCTCTGTTACCTGGAATGTTGGAATTCTTCAACTGATTAGCACATATAATTCTCTGAGATGCAGACTGCTCTACCTTTTATCTCTACTTGCAAATTTTATAAATCTGGATACAAAAACAGCAACATGTATGTGGAACAGAGAGAATTTAATTTATCAAGTTGTTTGAAGATTTTAGAAGAGCTGACAAGCCTCAGGCAAGTGGAGATGTTTTTGCCATCCTTTCAGTGGAGAAGGAAAAGGAGAAGGCAAAGTTACTGGACAGGAATAAATCAGCACAAACTGGAACTGCATGGAGGCACCTGGAGTCATGGCAGAGAAGTAGCTGCTAATGGAAACCACACTTAAAGCACAAAAAAAAGGAAGAAATACTTGCCTTTTTGCCTCTGCCTTTCAAGCTCCAGCCAGTTCTTAACAGAGGCCATAGCTGCCAAAGTTAGCTGACAATGTAGCCTGGGAAACACGACCTGCAGGAGTGAAGACCTGCCATGTACATAGAGCAAGGGAATCATGAAGAATGGATCAGGACGCACAAGGCCATGTACTATGTAGGCATACAATAGTTGTCTCACACTGAGCACATGCAAAACCTAACTGCTGATGTTTACCCATGATCCTACTTTGCTCACAATTAGCGCTGTCTCAGTGGAAACTTCATTAATTTGCTCAGACCAGAGAACATGAAGTTTTACTGAACACCTCTCTGTCTATTACACCAAATCCTGCTGGCTCAATATTCAAAATACAGCCAGTGTCAAGCACTTCTCACTACCTTAAAAGAAAGCACTGTACCCTCTCATAGCTTGCTAACCTATCTCCTTGCTTCTGTATTTGCCTGTTTCATTCTCTTTCCAGAAGAATCCAAGAAGCTTACATTCTAATAGGGATGGAAAGGGGGTAGATAGAATAATATGGCAAATAAGTAAAATATATGCTCTGCTAATAGTAAGAAGCACTAAAGAGAAAAAAATCAAGCTAGATCTAGAGATGAGAATGTTTGTTGATGGCTGCATTTTTAGATCTAGCATATATATTACCTTAAGTAGTACATCTTACCATATATTCATTTCTAAGAAACAACATGGAAATAAATGAAGACAAAGGCATACCCATGATCATATGGACCAGCATAGTATCTGCTCTGTTTTAAAATTAAATTAATTAATCTTTTACTGGAGGTTTTTAATGTATTTTCATCAGTAGATAGGTGATTCATTACGCAATAAAATTATAGGTGAAGTTATATTTCTGAAGCATGAAAAAGGAAGGCCAATGAATGCTCTTTATTCTGTGAATGTCCACAGAAACTCCACCTATCGTCTATTAGCCACCTTTTCCCATGAATTTTTCCCCGATTTTTCTTTGATTGAATTGTCAAGCATTATCGGTGGAAACCTTTCTTCTATTACATGACTAGCACTTAATGTGCTTCTCACATGTTACAAGACATAAATGTCTGAGAAATGAATAGGAGAAAGATGATTTTGCATCTGTTGTTAAAGACAGCCTTCACTGCACTCAAATGAAGAAGACACTGGACAGTTTTCTCATTAAATCACAGGATCTGCTAAAGCAAAGTGTAAAGGAATAGTAGGCATTCTAGGACGGATTGGCTGTTAGAAGTAATTCCTAAATTTGTATACTTGCTCAGATTCTGAAAGACAATACAGATGCACTTGATAATTTGTGATTTATTCTGGGTTCCAGATTGAAGACAGGAAGGCAGCTTCTATTGGACTGTTTGTATTTACAAAGTAAACTAATGGAGTTGTGCAGAAAAGATTTCTGCAGCTGCCAATGCTGGCAGCAATGCTTATTTTATCTGTTCTGCTCCAGTCTCCCAAACCAAATCAATAATTCTCTACTGAATGCCACTACACCACCTACTTTATTCTAGATGCTACAGGGGATATAAAAGGATTGATTATATCTCATGCCCTTGACTAAAAGGAGCATATAATCAGGTTAGGAAAGTAAGAAGTCAGTCCAGAAAGTTAGATAAAAATGATTGCCTTAATGAAGGCCATTGTTTTTTAGGAGGAGAATTCTTTCAACCCACAGTTGGACTATGTCACTCCTCTGCTGAAATTCTCCAGTGGTTTCTCACTTGCCTCAGTAAAAAAGCCCAAGTCCCGACAGGAGTTACATGAATTTACTGCGTACTCTCTTTCTCTTGCTTTTTCAGCGTTGGTTTCCTTACCATTGCCAGAACTCAACAGACATGCTCCAGCCTCATGGCTCACAGATGGTGTTCTGTTTAGAAGATTCTTTCCTTAGATATGCACACGGTTTGTTGCCTTTTCTCTTCTATGTAATGAAACGTCACCCTCTCACTGTTACTTAAAATTGTCAGTCAACCTCTGCCTCACCACCCCATTTCTACTTCCGTTCCTGTTTATCACCTTCTAAAATATAATGTCGATTATTAATTTATTTTGTTATCTGCCACACCTGACTAGAATGCAAGCTTTATAAGCTTTTATGTTAGCAATTTTTTCCCCCACAACTGTTTCTGTAGCTTCCCTATTACTTCCTGGTACAAAATACCTGTGTGTAGAATCAATGCACAACTGAAAGTGTTTACCGAAGGAAAGCATAAATTAGACCTTACAGGATGTGGAAAGATTTGATTAAGCAGGGTGAACAGTAAAAAACCAAAATAAAAGTAAAATATGGTAATAGTGAAAGGAGAAATTATGAAAGTAAAAGTTCGAAGAAAAACATGCAAGAGGATGAAGCAGTTCTGCTATCCAGAATTCAATGTGTTAAAATTTCTTAATAATAGCATGATGCTCTATATTGGTTATATATCATTTTTTAAAAGAAATCATTCCTCCTACCCTACATTTCTCTATAAACATTGAAAGCCACTCAGGCAATTCCAACCTAAAGAGCCCATGTGAGAAAGAAATATTTCCTGGTAACCAAAGAAGCAAAATACATACAATTAAGGGACCAACAACTAGTGCTTCTCAGAGTGGCTTTCTTTCTCATTCTTCAATAAAATTTAATGTTTATTTAGATTTATTAGACATATTTAGGTTACTGTGAAAAAAATATAGACTAAACTACCTAGTAAATGAAAACCAGAAGTAATTAATTTATTTCATTACCTATGGGAATAATTTTTTTTGGTTTGCTATTGTCAGTATCTCTGCTAGAGCCACCTTTACAAACTTATGTCAGAAGAAAATAAAAATATTTAATATTTTTTTGCTGTCATATATTCTACATGTTCACACAGATATAATAGTATTTAATAGAGTCACTACTATTCTCATTAAGAGACATTCAGTTATTACCTAGAAACTCCTGGCTTTAAATTAAGTCAATCTGTATAATGGATATCACAATAAAATATCAGAATATATTTTGCTTTGGTCTAAAAAGTGGAAATACTTGTTAATATTTTTACATAAAAGATAGTGCGAAAATCACTATTTATGCAAGGATCATATTTATTTGAACTAAATTAGTCCAAACATATTTCTAACTCTAAAAGGATCTTTTAAAATATAATTTTACTGCAGAATTTTGAAAGCGGCTTACAGTTTTTCTCTACTTTTATAAAGTCGCCAAAAAATCCCAGTTGAATGACTTTTTATTTTGCTGATACGCCAGAGAATATATTGAGAAGTTTACATTTTATCTCACTTAATAGGATAAGGGTACTATAATGCTAGCTTCCGTGGGAGTGAAAATATTAAAAAAATGTCCTCAGGGAGCTTGCCAAGAATCATGTTTGCACAAAGTACTAAAAAGTTTTAGGAATATATTTCTTAAATATCCAAGTGGATTAATTAAAGCAAATAATTTCTATTGAACTAGCCAACCCCACAAATGTGTGTGCATGGCACAGTATGATGGACTTAAAAATGACTAAATCAAGACTCAGAGTAAAACAAAGACCTAAAGCTAGGTAATATTTCATGTAAACTATGTTATACTCAACTAAATATACATTTTAATGTAAAAATAATTCCTATGTTTAACAAAATTGTCCGTTTGTTTGCTTTCACTTTTCTTGATTTCAAAACAAAATCCCATGTGCAGTTCAAATCAATTTATCATGGAATATGTAAATAATACATATCTGATATAAATAATCTAATTAAATTTTCCAAAGCATTTACACTATCATCCCTCAGTTTTATTTTCACTATGCTAAAATTTGAACCAAATTATGATCTAGTATGAGAATGCTATTTTGGTTATCATGTGAAATAAATCAATTCCCTCTGGAAGGAGGAAAAAACTCTCTTTATGAAGATGGATGATGTAAGTTCTTTCCTTTAGTAACAATTATAATTAATTTTAACAGAAAATATCACAGTAGATTGACACAATTAGAGAATTGCTCATAACTCCATTTAATCATAGTAAAATACTATTGAATAAAAGAAGGATAATTACAATATTTGAATATAAGTCCTAAATGTAACTGCTAATAAGAATAAAATCAGTCTATAAATTATCAAACCCATCTAAACTACATCTCTTTATAAAGAATACTTAAATAATGACACCAATTATTGCATCAAACAAATGTTGGATTGTCTGTATTTTCTTAGAAAAATCAACCAATGTGACAATATGTGGTACCAAAAAGAAAAAAAAAATTACCATGCTAGCAAACCTAAATACAAAATTCTAGTTAAAACATACTGTCCTTGTGTTAGTTTGCTGAAAATGATGATTTCCAGCTTCATCCATGTCCCTGCAAACGACATGAACTCATCCTTTTTTATGGCTGTATAGTATTCCATGGTGTATATGTGTCACATTTTCTTTATTCAGTCTATCACTGATGGGCATTTGGGTTGGTTCCAAGTCTTTTCTATTGTTTACAGTGCTGCAATAAACATACATGTGCATGTGTCTTTATAGTAGAATGATTTATAATTCTTTGGGCATATACTCAGTAACGGGATTTCTGGGTCAAAAAATACTGCATATTCTCACTCATAAGTGGGAGTTGAACAATGAGAATACATGGACACAGGGAGAGGAACATCACACACGGGGCCTGTCAGGGGCTGGAGGGCTAGGAGAGGAATAGCATTAGGAGAAATACCTAATGTAGATGATAGGTTGATGGGTGCAGCAAACCACCGTGGCATGTGTATACCTATGTAACAAACCTGCATGTTCTGCACGTGTATCCCAGAACTTAAAGTATAATAAAAAATTTTTTTAAAGACACTGTCCACATCATTTAAGAGAAATGAATGAAAAATAAGAAAGCTTAGAATCTATATAGGTAAGAGTTGTTCTGACACTGATAACAGACATTGAATAAGCCTTAAGCAGTAATTTCTAGCTTTCTCTGGGCTAAACCATTTCCATATTCTTTAAAGAATAGGTACCGTGGAAAATAAAAAGAACAATTTAATCCCACTTTTTTCTTCCCCAAATAGACAGTTTCTAAGGATTGAATCTATTCAATGAAAACTATAAAATAATTTCTAAGTTTTACACTCTAAAATATGCAGTTTTGAACTAAGTATATTTGCAGTCCCCTTAGGCTGATTAATACAGATGAAATCTCATGACATTCAGATCAAGTACTTAGT
Organism: Cacajao melanocephalus; assembly: GCA_963573385.1. NCBI lineage: Eukaryota > Metazoa > Chordata > Mammalia > Primates > Pitheciidae > Cacajao > Cacajao melanocephalus. The sequence goes on from CAUYLG010040427.1 coordinate 58,396, forward strand.
AGACAGTAGAAAAAATAATTATGGTAAAATATGTATGCATATATATTACATATTCATATAGACCAATCATTATTCTTATGTTCTAAATCCCTGATGAGTGGATAAACATGTACTGTCCTCTTCATTTTGAGGACAGTACTACTCATCCATACAATGAGTTTAGGAGAAACTGGAAGATTTAGTAATAATGAAAGTAACCTCTATTGTTACTCAAAAATAGTGAAAGTAGTAAACAATTTCTACTTAGTTCTCAAATATCAAGACTTTTTTCTGATGAATATGGATTTGCGCATTTTTGTTCAGATGTCATCACTATCAGAATAAAGAGAGAATATGATCCTGAATTCTCTCATTTACAGCGTTCTTGGTGCAGGGTGTAGGCTGGGAGAGATGCTAGTGAGCAGAATAAGCTAACAGCAGCAGAGTAACTGTGTCAGTCACTGAAAACTGACACTGTCCAAACAGAAGGCATATTCTTTGTATCTCATGGGATGTTGACCATTTTTAATCTCTTGAGGTTTAATCACTCTTGAGTGACATGCTTACATGATAATTCAAACTGTCTCAGGCTCTAACTGTCAGCATTCCCTCTTGCTTGGGATACCAGGAGTTTTTCTTTGTAGTTTGATGATCAGAGTACACCGGCCTTTCAACACCTGCTCTGGCTACTGTAGAATAGATTTCAATATACCAAAGGAAAATATGTTATTTTTGCTGTTATAATTAGAATCAATGCATTATTTATTTATTTATTTACTTATTTATTTATTTTTAGAGCCTTGATCTAAAAGCCATTTGCCATGATACCTTTAAAAACGTGGTGTTTATGTAGGATTGGGAAATGTTGGACCTAAATTTCTCTGCTATAAGATTCATTTAATATGTTAGTATATCCCTTTCTGAGACGTACACAGAAAGGAAACAACATCTTATTTATATGTTGATTTTCAAAGGAAAGACATCTCTGAAATTCCTTTGTTAAAAGATGTTTGAATTATTTATAAATAATTGTCAAACTAGTTGGGGCTTTTAAAATCTACACATAGATATTCAACTATGTAGCTAGGAGTTAATAGCTAGTTAGGAATATAATAATATACTAAGTGAATCCACAGCAGATAAATGTAGGTCCAACATTTCCCAGTCCTACATAAATACCACATTTTGAAAGACATTTTTAAAGGTTTCATTCCTAATGGCTTTTAGATTAGGGTTCTAAACTCTACACATAGTTGTTCAGCTATATAGTTAAGATAGCTATTTGAATACCTATGTGTAGATTTTAAAAGCCCCAACTAGTTTGACACTTTTAAATAATTCAAACATCTTTTAACAAAGAAATTTCATAGATATCTTTTCTTTGAAAAGCAACATATAAGACTTTATTTCTGAAATTCCTCATGTTATGAAGGCTAATTTCAAAATGTTCTACACATATACTGTATCATATGAAATGCTGATATGAAGAAATTACTAAGTCATCTAAGTTCTAAAATATTTCTGGGCATGATTTTTTTTTACCGCTTATCACAATCATAATTAAAAAGCTAAACGATATAAAACAATGATTTATAAAGAAATTTTCACTTTTAATTAAATATTGTAAAAAGTATCTGTTGTCCAATAAGGCTAATTAAAATATCTTTATTACATATGCTATTGAAATAAATCTATTTTTTGAATTTCACTGTGATCCTATATAAATTATATAATTCAACATAGTGGTATGAGAAAATAAATTCATACCCATCCAAATATTATAACATTACAAAATATTTTATTATAAAACATTTTATACTTGAGATCAACACATATGAAGAACAAAATCAATGTTCACATAGAGACTAGCAAGTAAAACCATTAACATAACCATGAGTAGTTGCACAGTTAAATGAACAAATTGTTAAGTGTTCTGTTAACGCTCTAATATCAGAAAATAACATTTTTCAATTTTGACTTTTTAAAATGGCAAATAAAGAAAGTGAGATCAGAAGCATGAAGAATTAATTTTTAAGAGGTGGATTTTAATCAGTTTAGTCATTTTATATTTGGTTCACAGTCCTTAATTCCTTGACAGTTTAATTGCTTTATCAGGCATCTAGCAAGTACATTTTAGAAGAATAAGACTAAAAAGAGGTATGTTTTTGAACAGTCTTCAATAAAGATGAATTATTTAAATTAACTTAATTTTCATGGTACTAAAAGGTTTTGGAATAAATTACTTGGCCTATGACATAAGTCAAGTTCATAGAAACTTCGGTTATGACCTCAATGGAGAAAGTTGTACTGCCACCCCCAACAAATGATTTTTCAGTTTTATTGTGATAAGCATTGAAAATTAAATAAAAAAGCAATGAAAGAAATACCCCAAATAGATGACATCAATGTTTTTGCACAGAGTTTCACTTTATAATTTCATAAAAGTTAAAAAACAAGACAGAAAACCATACAGAAGCTTCTTTCCTATACTATTAGATGCAGTGTACAGTTAAATATCCCCTTTGTGAGGCTATTTAACAATAAACCCCAAGTCTCTGACTACATAATTCAACTTCTGTAAATGTTTCCTAAATAGATGTCAGTGTTGTAAAAAATTATCTTTAGTAAATAGGGCTGGGTATGGTGGCGTGTGCCTGTGGTTCCAATTAATTGGGAGACTGAGGTAGGGGGACTGCCACTGCACTCCAGCCTGGGCAACATGGCAAGAGACTGTCTCTACCACAAAAAAAAGAAAGTAAAAAAAGGAAAAATATAGGAAGAGATTGTCATATGTATGTCCTATGATATTCTGAATGTCATATTGCAGGTTTCATTCTAGACCACTGCAATAAGGCAAATAATTTAATAAGGTGAGTCACATGAATGTTTTGCTTTCCCAATGCATATAAGAGTTATGTTTACATTATACTGTAGTCTATTAAATGGCAACAGAAATATGTCTAAAATCTTAATTAAAAAATAATTCATTACTAAAAGCTGCTAAGGATCCTCTGAACCTTCAGTGATTCGTAATCTTTTTGCTAATGGCAGGGAGGAGCGGCTTGCCTTGATGTTGATGGCTGTTGATGGCTACTGGATGATCAGGTAGTAGCTTAAAGTTGGGGAGGCTGTCATAATTTCTTAAAACACCAGTGATGTTTGCTGCATCAACTGACTCTTCCTTTTATGAAATATTTCTCTGTAGCACGTGATGCTGTGTTGTTTGTTTTTTGAGAGTCTTGCTACAGTGGCATGATCACAGCTCTCTGCAACCTTGACCTCCTGGGTTCAAGGGATTCTCCCATCTCAGTCTCCCAAGTAGTTGGGACTACAAGCATGTACATCATGTCCAGCAAATTTTTTATTTTTATTTTTTTACAGAGATAGGTGTCTCATGACGTTACTCAGGTTAGTCTTGAACTCCTGGCTCAAGTGATCCAACAGCCTCAGGCTCCCAAAGAGCTGGGATTACTGGCCTGAGTCCGACCTGTGATGCTACTTGATAACAATTTACCCATAGTAGAAGTTCATTCAACATTGGAGTCACTCTTCTCAAACCCTGCCACTGCTTTATCAGCTAAGTTTATATAAGTAATATTCTAAGTCCTTCTTTGTCATTTCAACAATATTTAGAGAATCTTCATGAAGACTATATTTCTTCTCAAGAAACCACTTTATTTGCTCATCCATAAGGAGCAGCTCCTAATCCACTGCAGTTTTATCTTGAGATTGTGGCAATTCAGTCACATCTTCAGTGTCCACTTCTAATTCCAGTTTTCTTGCAATTTTTACCATATCTGCAGTTACTTCTTCAACTGAAGTCTTGAACCCCTAACTCATCCACAAGGGTTCGAATCAACTTGTTCCAATTCCTGTTGATGTTGAAAATTTGACCTCCTTTCATGAATCACGAATGTCCTTAATGGCATATGGAATGGTGAATCTTTTCCAGAACACTTTTCAATTTACTTTGCCCAGATCTATCATAGGACTCACTATCTATTGAAGCTATAGCCTTAGGAAATATTTCTTAAAAAAGACTTGAAAGATTAAATTATTCTTTGATCTATGGGCTGTAGAATAAATATAGTTTAGCAGGCATGGCAATAACATTAATCTGTATCTCCATCAGAGGTCTTGAGTGGACCAGGTGCATTGCCAATCAGCAGTAATTTTCAAAAGGCATTCCCCCCTCTAAGCAGTAAATCTCAACAGTGGGCTGAAAACATTCAGTAAACCATGCTGTAAACATATGTGCTGTTATCAAGGCTTTGTTGAGCCACTAATAGAACACAGGCAGAGTAAATTTAGCATAATTTAAGGGCCCTAAGATACTGGATGTTAAATGCGCAGTGTCTTCAACTTCAAATAGCCAGCTGTATTCACTCCTAACAAGGGAGTCAGCTTCTCTTTCGAATGTTTGAATCCAGACATTGACTTCTCCTTTCTAGATACCAAGTTTTGGATGGTATATTTTTGCAATATAAGGCTGTTTCATCTACATTGAAAATTTGTTCTTTAGAGTAGTCACTTTCATCAATTATCTTAGCTAGATCTTTTAGATAGCTACCTGTAGTTTCTATATCAACAAATGCTTCATCTTGCACTTTCATGTTATGGAGATGGCTCCTTTTTTAACCCTCATGAACCAACCTTTGCTAGCATCTAACTTGCCTTCTGAGATGCCTCATCTCTCTTAGCCCTCATTAACTTGAAGACAGCTAGGCCTTTGCTCTTGATTAGGTTTTGGATTAAGAAAATGTTATGGCTGGTTTGATTGTATACCCAGATCCCTAAAACTTTTTCCATACCAGCAATAAGGCTGCTTCACTTACTCATCATTCCTATATTCACTCGAGTAGCACTTTTGATTTCTTTCAAGTACTTTTCCTTTGAATTCACAACTTGGCTAATGGTATGGTGCAAGGGGTCTAGCTTTTGGCCTATCTCAGCTTTCCATATGCCTTCCTCAGTGAGTTTAATTATTTCTAACTTTTGATTTAAAGTGAGAGACCTGCAACTCTTTCTTGCACTTGGATACTTAGAAGCCACTTTAGAGTTATTAAATGGCTTTATTTCACTATTGTTCTGTCTCAGGGAATAAAAAAGCCCAGGGAGAAGGAGAGAGATAGGGAAATAGTCAGTTGGTGAAGCACTCAGAACACACACAGCATTTATGAATTAAGTTTGCTATTTTACAGTCTTGTACAGGCATGGCTTGTGGTGCTCCCAATTAAAACAGTAATCTCAAAGATTATTACAACATAAAGATTATAATAACGAAAAAAATTGAAATAAAATGTGATACAAAGTAAGTGCATTCTGTTGGAAAACTGATGCAGATAGACTAGCTCAATGCAGGATGTCCACAGCCTTCAATTCTTAAAAAATGTGGTATCTGATATCTGCAAAACAGAATAAAACCAGGTATGTTTGTAGTATAGTGGTAGAGAGTTGACAACCTAAATATCCTTCAAATGTTAATATTACAAAAACACTGGTGGTAATGTTTTCAAAAAAGATTTCATTTTGTGAGAAAATGATATTATGTGGTATTGAGGAAAAAGTAGCATATAGGATGAAATATATACTATTGATGAAAACTTAGGAAAATTTTAATAGCTGGTGATTATTTTCTTTCTTGTTTTTATATTGTGCATATCTAGATTTTCCATTTTCTTCAGGAAACATTGTTTTTATAGTCAGAAACAATAAATGTTTTAAAAGAAGCTCATGTATTAAAAATCCTTATTTTTTATAAAAATATATAAACAAAATTTAATATGTATAACTAAACAGAATAAAATACATTCTATTTTTTAAACGATTACTGAATAAAAAATGTTAAGATTAAATTAGACCCAAGATATTTTTCAAGATTTCTGATTTGAAAATATAAAAATAAATAAGTATTAACCATTAAGGTTAAGTTTCCTTAAAAGATATGGCACAAACAATATGAAGACTCAAGCAGAAAGTTCTTTACCCTGTAATGAGGTGATGATTAAGAAATAGGACCAGACTAAGGAAGGCGGTCTTAGGCTAGGAAGGAGAAAAATCTGGGGCAACAGTACCATGGCCTAGCACTAATTGGTAGACAGACAGAACTGGAAGCAAGTTCATTCGGGATAATGAGGACTTCAAATATGGTATCTCTCTTCTTTCTCCTTTATCTTTTCTACTCCTGTGGTATATTATGTAACTTCACTCTTTTCATTTTTCTTCTTTCAATTCTTGTATGTCTTATAGTCCACAGTATTTTCTCCTGTATTTTTCTATGTCTTTAAACCCCTTATCCCTCTTTTCATCCATTTATTTCATTTGTCTTGTTTTTATAAGGTATTAGTTCTACTTAACAACAGTTGTCTCAACATGCAGTTTAGGCTACTTAGAATGTTTTCAAAAATAGTCATATTGAAACAATATTATTATGTTTACTTTTTCCTGAGGTAAATATATCCATAGGAAATACCCCTTCTACTGAGAAAAATATATAAAATAGTTTTTTTTTTAATACCATACCAAATAAATTACACCCAAAAATAAACGTCAAGAAGTTTCAGTTTGGCTAAACTACTTTTTTTCCTTCTAGGAAGTATTATATGGCAAAAATGCTATATAATACACTCATTACCACAACTCTTATTATATTGTCTAACATTAATTGTTTATGTATTATTTAACTAGCATAGTAATCATCCTTATTGCTATTGTGATTACAACTGCAGAGATGAAGAATCTCAGACTTGGATGAGTATTTAACAAAGTAGTATAAACATATTTGACTGCAAAGAGGCTGATCCTTTCACTGACATCCCTGACCTCCACAGTTCTTTTTTTTTTTTTTTAGTTGACTGAGTAGCTTTATTTATTTTTTTTCTTTTTCTTTTTTTAAATTATACTTTAAGTTCTGGGGTACATGTGCAGAACATGCAGGTTTGTTACACAGGTATACACGTGTCATGGTGGTTTCCTGCACCCATCAACCCATCATTTACATTAGGTATTTCTCCTAATGCTACCCCTCTCTATGTCACCCACACCCTGCCAGGTCCCCATGTGTGATGTTCTCCTCCCTGTGTTCTTGTGTTCTCAATGTTCCACTCCCACTTATGAGTGAGGACATGCAGTGTTTGGTTTTCTGTTCTTGTATCAGTTTGCTGAGAATGATGGTTTCCAGCTTCATCCATGTCCCTGCAAAGGACATGAACTCATCCTTTTTTGTGGCTGCATAGTATTCCATGGTATATATATATGCCACATTTTCTTTATTCAGTCTATCATTGATGAGCATTTGGGTTGGTTCCAAGTCTTTGCTATGTGAACAGTGCCACATTAAACATATACATGCACATCTCTTTTAACTTGCCTCACAATCCTTAAGGAAAGGATTAAAAATCTACTGACCATTTGCAGAACTCTTAGTTCAGCAAACAAGTCCACCTTACATACAGGACCTACAACTATGACCAAACATGAAAGCCATATTAGTAGGCATTATTCTGACAAATACAACCAATTTTGTGGGAATATAAAAAAAATAAAATATTTACTCAAGAAACTAAATTTATACTTCATTATTTAGCTGAAAATTATCTGGAATTGAACTATAAATTTCATTAGGTACTATTGTTATTGAATAAATACTTTGATGCTGCTTGTAAATTTAAAAAATGTTAAGTTACTATGATATTTATATATTAAAAACTTAAAAATTAACATTAAGACTTACAATAGCATTTTCTTAAATAAAACACGTTAAGTGATTAGTAAGTAAATATGTATTATTAAAATCTGATAAACCAGAATATTAGATGCTCCCATTGAGTTTAAATCTCTGATTAAAATATGTGTCTCTTAGGTTTTCACACTTAACAAAAACTAGGGTAATTTCTTCTAAGCTGTGTGTCAAACAGAGATGTAAACTACAGAATAAAGAGCATAACTATAAGAATATGCAGCAGTTGTGCGGTTTATCTTTGTCTTCAAAGGTTCCAAATCATGCAAATCTATGACAAATTTAAAGAGAAAATACTTAATATGTAACAATCCAAACGACAAAAGTTCATCCCCCTTTATATAACAGCTTACTCTCATTTCAGCTGATACCTGATTTGATTTCCGCTATTTTTCAAAATGCCTATCACTGAACTCTAAAACCAACACATTCACTCTGCTGATCTTTTCTTGTTCAACTTTTAACTAAGAAGTACTGTGTTTTGTCTTATCTATTTCATGGCCTATGAAACTATTTAATCTTTTCACAGTGTGTTATTTTACTTATGCTGAAATGCTAATAATCCACTCTCAGTTTTTGATCCTCTCTTTAGAGATCCATGGTTTATGTTTTATTATAAGAATCTAGTTGTAGGACTAGACCTCCTGGAGTATGCACCCTAAACTATACTTCTGATAGATGGGGAAAAGTTAATTTCATTGTTCCTGTTGTAGAAATTAAAGTTTCTCTAAGTCAAAGAAATGGCTCAGCTAAGCTCCTATGGTTTTTGAAAGTGATAAGAGGGTACAATGAGAACACAATATTGGAAAAAAAAGCAAATGATATGGCTGTGCTAACATAGGAAGGGCCTGCACTGCTGCAGTTACAGTAACAACAGAGTGAAGCTGACAGATCTTTAGAATGAGCCTACTTTACTCTCTCAAACCACAACTGGTAAGGCAGGAAGGCGTGATTCCTAAAAATCCTCGTATTTAATAAAGCATATGCAGGAGATTATCTTTGTTTAAGAATAAATGTATAACACCCCCTTTCTAACTTCCTAGCAATATTTAAAATTATATCAAGTTTTTCATTTTGCTGAACTGAATATATCGATTAGCTTATAACATTAGAATTTACCTTGTAGAATCAACCTGAAAATATCTATGGGTTATCCCTGTGGAGTTATAGATGTTTTCAGCACTTTGAAAGCTACTGTTTTAATATTGTTTGCATTATATTACATACTGAAATTATAGAATTTCTAGATTATGTGTAGCACTATTTCCATGAAAACGTCTATACTTTTAAAGCAATATCTCCTCTTCTGCCTACCTATCAGATGCAAACTGCTTATAGGAAATGCAATAAATTATTTATGTATAAAATATCAATTGTGCAAATAAATTACTCTCTATACTAACTAGTAAAAATGACTAAGTAAACCTAAGGCAAAATTGTTTACTATATCTGATTATATTTCAGAAGGATTATATATTTTCAAGAATGTCCCCTTGATATTGAGTTTCTGCATTATGTAAATTAATAGAATTAATTATTAGATTATCTGAATACATTCCATATATGCTTGTCTTTTAACTGTATAAGTGAGATAGCAATACAAACAAATATTGAAAACATTTAGAAGCCAGTTGGAAAATAATAATTAGCCTTGACAAGAGGAAAACTAAACTACAGTCCTAAGATGGAACACAGTAATTTCAGTTTGTACATTTAGTAACACTACCTGCTGTGCTAATAAGGGTCACTTCTCCCTGGCTGCTCTTTCCTAAACATATAATAACATGCTCAACATTTTGAATTTCCTCTCTTTTCTTCTCATTCTTTTTTTCTTCTAGGATGTAAGCAAACTTATAGGCAGATGCTCTTGAGGGCTTTATTCTCTAGTATATAAGTGGTGTGTTTGCCTTGGTAGATATAAAATATTCTTGCAGAAACCCCACAACTTTCTGGCTTTGGAATTTACTATAGGGATTTTAAAGAAGATTTACTATTTTAATTATGTCTTAAATAAGCTAATGTGAAAATGAATTCACATTTCCCATACATAACACGTGGGAGCATGTCCTAGGAATGCATGGTATAAAAGGCAATAGAAGTTAGCTGAGAAAAAAGCAGATCTTCAACAAGTAAAGGTATTAAATTGGGGGAACATATTTCTATAGGACCCAGTTTTTGATGGTCTTGGTATTTTTACATATGAATTATAGCCATAGTTAATTTTTAAACATATTTTCCAGGTCATTCAATTTTAACATTAGCAAAGGAATTATTTTCTTTTCAATGAGGCCTTGGCATATACAGATTTAGTCTTAAGATGCATTTAAACTTGGTCACAGAATTATACATAATCACAACAAACTTAGATATTAACTACGTGAGCAGAACCCATTTTGCCTGAATTAAAAGAGAGTTGAGTTGTATCCTCCCCCTCCACATCAAACCAACCCACCTCCAACCCCTTCAGCTGTTTTAAAGGCAGAAATCCTTGGCTGTGTTTAGCACCTACAATATGTGAAACTGGCTCCTGCTGCCATCACAGCTGGCTTACGAACTCCTTGGAGAGTCATTAGCTCCTGAAAGAGATAAAGCAGCTTATCTAATGAGGTTACATATGAGTTAGAACCCTTCATCGTCCTTCATGTCAGCCATCCAGTAATCATAACTCTCATTCTCACCTCAATACCTGCTTCATAATCATTTACTGTATCTGGAAACCCTACCATTTCCTTTTGATAGAAATATTATACTGCATAAAGTTCAAATGACTAATCCAATTATGGCATTACCCTTCTAAAAAGAAAAAAATGTACTTGTAAGATAAGACATACTGTACTCCTATGAGTTAACATATCTCTCTTGCTAATTCAAAGATTTCTTGAATAAAATAATGTATATGAAAACACTAACACAGAACTTGGTATATAATATGGCTCTCAAAAGTGTTAGTTTCCTTCTCTTGCTTTTATTTTGCCCACAAATTCTAGCACAGTTTTTAGTCCATGGCAGAATAAATTGGCCTGCATGTCTCCATAGCTTGCCACTATGCTGCCATCTGCTTGGTGAGAAAGTGAAAGATATGCACAGAAAGAAGCTACTTGGAACCAGGCATTCTGAAGCCAGTGAGTTCCCTAATTCATTGTATCTCAGTGCAGGTTTGCACATAAGTACAATTTCTTGATGTAGTTTTCACCTGATATGAGGAAACGACAGATAACACAATAAATTATTCATTTTTAACAAAGGTAAATATATTTAATTTTAAATATGACCTTAACCTTAAAATTATATTTTCTGCTTAGTTTGTAAAGACAACTGCTTTTAAGAAACAGCAGAGATAAAAAAGTACTATGGTTTTTTTGTTGTTGTTGTTTTTGCTTTGTTGTCTATGATATGACCATTTTGGCAATGATATCATAATGAGATTCATTATTAGAACTTCCTGTAGTTTTTATGAAAAATAACAAAACTTTAAAAGGAGGCAGCAATAACTTGTCAGCTTTATCTTCTTAAAAAATTGTTTCCTTAATTTTAAAGTTATCTCAAATTCTAGAATCAGGAAACTATTATTGTGGCTGAAAGGAAAAGGAAAATAATGGTGTTTTCTGAAAAATACAACAATTTTTTCTGGCGTTTCAACTTCTGAACCTTTGCTGTCACTTAAATTTAGATTTCAGTATGCATTTAATAATTTATTTTCCTGCTAATGTTACAAACTAGAATTCAATTCAACTCTGTTTAACACATATTTATTAAGGGCCTCCAAGTGTTTTGGAAGTAAAATCGAAGAAAAGAAATATCTCTATCCTAGTAAAACATAAATTTCCCCCCAAAAAAAGATGAAAATAAAGTTAACAACTAAGAAAACTGTACAGTGGGGAAGGTGAGGAGTGCTCTAGAAAGAAAATAAAAAGAGTAGGGTTGGGGGTCAGAAATGTTGAGAAGTTACAAGTTGTTATATTAAGTAAAGTTGTTTGTGCCATCATTGAGCATGCAGGGTTTGAACAATGATTTGATGGAGATGAGTTTGGTAGCCAAACAGATATCCAAGGAAAGATAATTTTAAGGGAGGGGAAGTAGGAAAGTTAATTTTAAGGGAGGGGGGATAGCTAGAACAAAGATAGGAACACTTCTGGTGTGTGTCAAGGATTTAGCATGGCTGGAATACATGAGTGAGTGTTAATGGTAAGAGATGAGACCACAAACACTGAAAAAGTAGGGTAGGAGGCAGATCACATAAAGCCTGAAGACTTCTACTCTTGCTCTGAGTGAGATGCGGAGTCACAGCAGCTTTCTGAGCAGAGAAACAAAATGTTCTATGCTTTAAAAAGGATATAACTGCGGTGATTGAGAACTGACTGTAAAGGGTCAAGTGTAGAACAAGGGAGACCTATTAAAAAGTTTTGCAGTAATCCAGATAAGAAACACTGTGGGCTAGATAGCTGTGGAAGTGGAAGAAAGTGGTCGTATTCCATATGTATGTTTGATAAATATTTGGAAGGTAGATTCAATAGGATTTCCTGAAAGATTGCATATATTCATAATCAAATATCATAATCTTTATATAGTAATCAATAACTGACAATTGTAAATTCACATGGAAAATAAAAGTTGATTTTATATATTTTTTTCAATTTTTGTGGTAAGCTGAAAAATATTGTATGTTGAGGCTCCTTTTTACTAGTACACATTTACTACATATTTAGGAATAAATTGTATAAAATGTTATGATAAGAAAGTATAACAGATAATTAAAGATGTTACTTGGTGGTGAAATGTCTAGCGTGTATTGTGTGCTAGAATTAATAGGCTGTTCATTTAAGGAAGAGAAATCACTGATCCATTTCGTCGATTATCTAACCTCCTTGTGAAACTGTAGAAAGTGTATGTGATATTATATGTTCATGCCTGGTTTTATTTTACTCAGAAGTGCTTTAATAAATGTTGTATTTTAATACTAAGAAGCTTCAGCATGATGTTGGTATATTCTGTAGATTTAACAAAAGCTTAGCAAAGCATTTTAATATATAAGTAAATTTCAAATAAGGATTCAGTATATTAGTTCTTTCATTCCAAAAGAGAACTCTTTAAAATTAACATTATATTACAATGATAGGCAAAGTGATTAGAGACCAAATATGCTTTGCTATTTTAAAAGAATACAATCATTAGCACAAAATGATTTGTAGTGCAATTTTACTTCACTTGGGAGAAAAACAATTCCCTTTCATATTTACTAAATATACTTAAGAATGTAGCTAGAAAAAAAAGGTGATGTGGTAGTATAATGTTTAGTATTCCTTTTAATGGTTTTGAAAGATGCTATTAGACACAGGTCAGATGTACAATTAAAGCTAAGGGAAATATATTTTATAATAAAGAAATTTATTGCAATTTTGATAACATTAAATTTCATAAGCATTAGTGGGAAAATATAATTTGGAAAATTATATTTAAAGCTTACGCAGCTTTGCTAGTATTTAATGCTTTAGAGACAAGATGGCCCAACACAATTAGCCAAGTCCTGAGGCAGCATTAAAATGCTGAAATATGGGATTATAGGAGCTTACCAAGTCAGAAAATTTCAAAAATAATTTTGAATCATTGAAATATAATTTTACCTATAAAATGTTACATGGTTTACTAAATAATTTGTGTATATTTTATATCATGTAATAATTGCTAAATAAAATAGCAGTAACTTCAACTTACTTACCCATTGTTATGAGGAGGGCTTATAAAAAGCTCTACAATATACAATTCATATCTTTGAGAAGATATATGAATTCGTATTTTTATATATCTCTGTTAAATCAGTCTATCTCAATATCTGGTATATGCATTGAAATCATTAGAATCACCTGCATACTTACAAAAATGTATATAACTGGTCTCCACTGCAGTTTGTCTACAGAATCAAAACTTCCTGAGTGTGGGTCTCAGTATTTGCATTATAACAACCACATACTATCGACTTTGAGAACATAATATTTTGAGAACAGAAGAATCAAATAGTAGCCAACAGTAATATATTATTTGTTGATGATGTATATATCAGTCACAATAGGTGAGGCATTGACCCCAGGAGCATAAAATTCCTGCATATGTATCTCTGTCTCAGAGTCTGTTTATCCTTGGAACTCAACCTGCAATGTCTGGATATGACTGAACTCACTAATTAGGGCCCTTCTTATTTCCTCTCTGTGTATTTGTTTTGTTTGACACAATTAAGGTGCTGTTTGTTTATTACATTTGATTATAAGACAAAAATTATATCTGAAATTTCACTGACAAATTCAGATTTCTGGCTTGACTTCCGGAATTGACATTTCTGGCCCCACTGGGCACGTAGGCATCTTCAGCAAGAACAGGGAAGTGACTACTACTTATAAAGGAGATATTCCCTCTCCAGGTGCCTGTGGTCCACACAACTCCACACTGCGTCAACATTCATTGATCAGTTCTACAGGAATTTGTTAAACTAACTGGTCAGTTACTCAGGTCAATGTCTAAACTATCTCTTTCTGAGATTAATGTTGGCTTTTAGAAATAAGAAAATTAGAAAAAGCCATTAGACATTTTGATTAAGAGCATGATTTGGGGTTTGATTACTGCCACTGTATAACCGTAGGTTATTCAACCTCTTTATACTTTCATTTCTTCATATTTATAACGAGCACATTAACGCTACTTATATTATAGAGCATTGTAAAGATTGAGCGCATTAATGAATGAATAATGAAGGTAAAAAAACAATACAAGGCTCAGTATGTCATAAGCACAGACTTTCATACTATACAGATGCACACACTCACATATTTTATAAACATATGCAAATATGTATGTATACACATATACATATACAGATGTATATAATTTACAGTGTATGTACTTTATTATATATCTGTAATGTATACTATATATAATTTACATTGTAGGAAAGTGATATAAAACACTTAAAGTTTAAGAGGGAATTTGAAAAAAAAATGTAGCATTAATTACTATTCTTTTTAAAATTTAGGAATTAATATTCCAATAAAAACTTACAAGGAAATCAAAAGAAAGTATCTTCTATAATCTATTGCAAGCAATTCCTTTTTTGTCTTGTTTTACAAAATATAAAGCTCCCTAGGAAGGGCAAAAGATTTATTATTTCATAGAGGGGTGCTTTTCTGATAAATACACTGGAGTTTTGCTGATGAACAGTCTTCATTAATTAATTTTTCAGTCTGGATTTACCAAATCATGCTCCTAAGGAACATGCTTTTCCCAGCCTTAGTTTTTGGTAAGGGAATATTTTGAAGCAGTGCATTTAAGTCAGGTTATATCAGTAACTGAATTAAAGAGGCACAGTAGTGACTATCTAACTCTGATTACACCTACAAAATTAGGACCCATCATCATTATGAAGTTATTGTATCAAATAAGGATTAAATATTCTCTTTGGATTTAATGATTCAAATAAATCCCTAAGGGAAGCCTTCCAAAAGTCACCTACAGATAATTTTACTCACTATGGTAAGCATTCTGCAGATTCAGGAAGCAGTCTGTCCCACACCTTGTGCTTTACATGTGTGTACTTTACTAGCAGTATGAATACATATGTCAATTATCACTTTCTGAGAGTCATATAGAATAGCATTTAATCAAATAGGACATTTTCAGTAGACTTAATTTAAAAGTTTGAATGATGATTTTGTTAATATGGTATCCAAAGGGTAAGCCTAACAAAAAACAAGATGTGAAAACGTTTTGCTTTTACTCAATTGCTTTCAATTAAACAACTTCAAATGTATAATATAGAATTTTTTGAATACGCATATCTAAGTATTTTTACAAAATAATTTATTTCTAAATATTCATTATTTATGAAATAAATGAATAAGCAGACTATATTATTCAACTAAATGTGCAGACTCTAAAATTTAGGAGTAAACACATTATTTCTTACTAAGTTGGCATTTTATCCACCTCTGTGGGGATTTAAATACTGGATTCCAATGGGGCAAAATGTTTTCAAATATATTTAGGACTCCTGTCATTCTCCCACAAATTATTTCCTTCTTCTCTTAATAGTCTGCTCAATTATCATCCACCACTTCTTACAGTTTAGCTCAAGAAACCAAAATAATGATATCAAATCTATAGAATATAAAGTTCTGGGAAATGTGCATGTTTATTGTACACTTACAAGTATATACTATTCATTAGGTACTAAATTTTAGCACACAAACTAGCATGTTTTTCCCAGCTTACTATAATCAAGATTTTGGAAAGGCAGATGTTTGACAATTTTATTTACATTTTCTCAGATTATATTTTTAAAATTAAAAATTCCATCTGGATTAAAATGTATTTCTACAAGGTTAGGAAATACAAGATGAAAGAACTCTACCCCTAACTGATCATACTGGCTTTCATACAGTGCTGCTCTTTAGCATCTTTCAGTTTGATATCATTTTTGGATGTAGCTAAATGCCAGATACCCTGACAAACATATATTCTACCAGCTGGATCTCCATCTGCTCAACTAAACATTTTCACACCAAATCTGTATAAAAAGCTATGTTTTCAAAGAGAGTTATCTACAACTGAAATATTAAAATCTTAACTCCAGGAGTCTGTCCATTACATATTTCACATGTATTTAATCATGAATACAAAACTACCTCCAAGTATTATCAGTGGTCTGCTTTCTGTTGCCAAAAGTTATCTTAAAACATCCGTGAAGGGGCAGTCAGACTCTTTGGAGCACAACAAATATTTTTGAGATTTTTCACCTAAGTCAGAAGTATTGCTACTATCTTTTGATGTGTTTCCTTAGAAAAATACTGCAAAATTAATGTTAATGGATAGAATGATTTTTTAAAAATCTGCATTAAGTTTATCCTGGGATAACTTCTTTTATCAACATATGAGTATATTAACTAACATAAAATATGCTTATAATTAAATCTTCATAATATTCATCAGAATCTTTTTAATTGAGCTCTGATTACACACGAGTAGCAAAGAAAATCTCAGGTAATTTTAAAAAGTTTCTATCTGAAAATAAATTTGGTTGTCAGTGGGGCTAAGGAGTATTTCATAAACCTCAGTGCTATTAGATTTTCTAGCATGTGGAAGTCATCTATAAACCATTATTATATTTTTGTAAACCCAAAGGCAGACGAAAGGCATGAAGTACAATAATCTAGCAGGACTGGCATTGAGGCAAAAATGGGATTACAGAATTCATATAACATGTAAGTGAACAATAGGGTAAGTCTGGAAGAAGAAAACTAGACCCTCTCAACATGTGTATCCTACCTCTGAAATAATATTGGTTGCCACACTCTAAAAAAAAATATGCGTGTAAGTATGCCAGGGCAAGTAAGGGATGTTCCATTCTCTGAGATTGAAGAAACATGATCAAGAAAAGAGGGAATCAAGGGTGCCTTTAACATGTATACAGAGAAAGACAAATCCTTCACTGTTTATCACCTAGGCAAGCAAACATGACAGCATTTAGAACTTCATAATTTTTTACAAATCAAGGTCTTGGTCAGGAAGCTGAGTAAAATGTTTCTGTGTGTTCATACCAAGAGTAGAAGCAAAAGAAGTTCATATTGTAGAGGGCAGAAAGGATATTTGCAAGCCTTTTACTGATATATTTTTCACTCACCATTTTATTTTGTACTTATTAACAACAATCACGAAAAAAGACATTTTTTTCCAGTGAACATACTTTTCTAAAGCTGGGGTTATGCAGTATAAAAGATGAGTGTGCGTGGGAGGAGAATGAGAGGGGGCGGGTATACAGATAGAGACAGAACGAATATTCTAGCAGCTGAAGAAATATTTAGAGTTGCCAAGAATAATACAGGCATATAGGCTAATACTTGTTATAAAATAAGGTATAGCTCAATTTTAACCCTAGATTCATAGGAAACTATCAGCAGAATTCAGAAGGAATTGGTCCTAAGTGCTTTTTATATCATAGAAACTTCAGCATTATCTCACTTATTCTTTTTTAATAAATAAAATTATTTAAGTGAGAAGCTCATTGCCAAGTCCTTCTAAAAATATATATGCCTCTTTATCAAAACAAAAGCCAGGCCTATTTAGCTACAGGATAATATAGGCCAAACCAGTGACAGGTAAGTAACTGAAAATAAACATTTCCTATGATAAAGTGTCTAAAATTTTCTGTAATCGTAAGCTTTGTTTAAAATAGTAAAATTGAGGATACATCATCCAACTTATACTCCCCTCCTTCCCACCCTCTTTATCTACTCCTAATCTTACCAAGATATATCTACCTAGAGAATCAAGGTAAAAATAATAGATAAGATAAATGAAGGGAATTTAAAAAATTCCAACTACCAAGTTGTAGTTAAAAAAAAAACTACCATTTTAACTGCTACTACAAGTCGTAGTTAAAATGAACTACCAGTTTTCTTAGTACTAAAAACAGGTGTACATTTAACCAATGTTAAATGCAGTAAAATATTGTTATGAATCTACTGGTATACTTTTTATATTTACCCAGACACACTTTGAAGTATCTGAATATACCTAAGTGGCTATAAAGAAGGACTTTGTATCTTGGAAATTTCATTAAAGAAAACTTGCTTAATTAAAACATTTGCCAAGAAAAATGATTATCATCAAACACGGGATATTAAATAATTATCTGTTTGCTTTCCTGGCTCAAGATAGATGTAGAACTGATGCCCACGCTTACTGAAACAAATGACACAACATCCTCTCTTTGCCATCAATAAGATCTAACAAAGAGTCAAGAATAATAATTCTAGATTTATAAACTGCCTGCTGTGTTCACCAAACATTAGCTATATAGCAGATGATTTCTATTCATAGTCTAAGATTCATGTAACAAAATCTCATAAGACAACTGAAGAATGATGCTCTGCAAAGAGTGGGAAGTAAAAAGGAGAGATTAAAATCTCTCTCTGCCTATAGCATAAGTTCCATGAGAGGCTATGTGCATTTTACCACCAAATATCCAGCCCCCAGCAAATTACCTGGTACACAGTAAGCACTCAGTAAGTAAAACAGAGTAAAATCACAACCCACATCTCAATAAATCACTGCACAACATTCAGCGTCATCTTAGTATGTTAAAGAGTGAATTTAAATGCTCTATTCATATAAAATATATGAAGACAGTTTCTTATGAGTGTTAACTGTTTAATATCTAATGAATGGCATTAGAACTTACTTAGAAGAAAGGCTGACTAGCAAGTGACCTAACATGATCTATATGTGAAGACTTCCAATTTCACTGAAAATTATAAGTAGAAGCAAGTTTTAAAACCAACAAATTATTTATTCATTGAAACTTAAAGGTAAGATCTCTCCTCCTCATCATGTTTAGCAAGTGAGTTTCCTGCTAATACAGGAATAGATCCTGAGATCCCATCATGGCATATGATGTGTTTGGACTAAAATCTATCAGAGAAGCTATTCTGTGAACATAGGAATCTTGTCTTCGTTTCATACTACCACACCTCCAGCGGTTAGCAGAATGACTCATAACAGGTGCTTAATATTTATTAAATACATCAATGAATGGGCAGAAACAACAGAAAGACATACTGTAACTGAATATAAGAAAGAACTTTCTAAGATATAAAGCTGCAATTTTTTTTGAAGACTATTGTTGTATCTTCTTAGTTTTCTCCAAGTTAGACAAACTCATTCTTTCAATTGGTATCCATCTTACGTGATTGTGAGTTCTCTCATATTTCCCATCACTTTAAAATATATTTGCATGACTGCTAACTTGTGGTATCTAGAATTGGTCACAATATTCCCAGTTGGAAGTGACATGTCCTAACCAGGAATATTGACTTAGCAGAGCTGAGTATCGGCCACCTTTAGTCTACAAATCAGTGCAGTCTAAGACATATGAGATGGTCTGATGGCCACTAGACTCATACTAAATTGATTATATCCAAAGTTCGGTTCTCACTCTTCAGCCTGCAGAGCTATCAACATTTGGGACAGATCATTGCCTCCTCCTTGAAATAACTTTCTTTGCTTTCTGGGCATCAATTTGAATTTTTTCATTATCTCAATGGCCATTCATTCTCTGTCACTTTTTCTGATTGTTCTTCATCATCCAGTGCCCTGGCACTCACACCTCAACCCTGTTTTTTTAATCTATTTATACTCACTTCCTTTTATCTCATTTCATTCCTGACTTTAAATTCCACGTCTATGCTGAAAGCTCCAGATGTACTAATTAACCCCAATATCATAACATGAGCTAGAGGCAACTATGGCATCTTAACCACAGCATGCCAAAAACTGAGTTCCTAAACTCCTTCAAACCTGTCTCTCCTACAAATTTTTCTGAGTTACTAGTTATTTCATCTTTCCAAAAGTTTCACAAGTTAAAAATACTTGGTCACTGCCTGTCATATTCCATATTCAGTGACCTAATCTTGTTCACTCTATATTCAAAACGTATTCAGAATTCACTGCTCCTTACAATTCCATTGCTACCACCGTAGTGAAAGTCACCTTGTAGATTATTGCAATAGCCTCCTAATCTCCTGCTCCTATCCTAGAACCCCTCTTATCTATTCTTAACACAGCATCCAAGTGAAATTGTTAATGGAAGTACATTCATGCCATTCTTCTGTTTAAATCCCCCAATGGCTTTCCATCTTCATCTAAAGCCAGTGGTTATAGCAACTTGCAAGGTCTAACACAATGTGTCCTTGCAACCCTGTTAACACCCAACTTCCATTTCTTCTACTCTCTTTTCTCCCTTCACACCAGATTACACCCATCTCCTCCACTGAACATGCTGAACATGCTCTTCCCTTGGAACCCGAACTGACTGTTGTCTCTGTCCAGAACACTCTTTCTCTGTTTGGTTTTACTTTCTTATCTCACTCAGGCCTTTATTTAAATATCATCTCAATAAAGGCTTTCCTGAC
Source organism: Cacajao melanocephalus (assembly GCA_963573385.1). NCBI lineage: Eukaryota > Metazoa > Chordata > Mammalia > Primates > Pitheciidae > Cacajao > Cacajao melanocephalus. The sequence continues at coordinate 79,066 of CAUYLG010040427.1, forward strand.
AATTTTTAAAAACTGCAATTCCCTGACACTCCATTCATGGCTTTCCTATGTATGTTGTTTGGACAACATCATCTAATTTTTTATATTTTACACATTTAGTATATTACTGTCTGTTCTACTTGCACCTCATTACTACTAGAAACTTTTTAAGGACAGACATTTCTTTTTTTGTCTATAGCTTTTCCCAGCATCTAGAGTAATGTATAAAACGTGTGAAATACTGAATAAATATCTTTGAATGATACAACAATATATGAAAATTTTAAGGGAAAACATTTCACTGGTGAATTTTCAAGTATCAGCCAGCTGGAAAGTGTTTTGGCATGATGGAATCCACACTTTTCTAAAGTGCATCATAAGTCACACTTTAATCACCTTTCCTCATCCAAAATGAGGTAATCTGGTCTTTCTTACCTGACTTTATTATCTTTGGATACCAAGATTTCTCCTGGGACATTGGTTTCTGAGTTATGGCAATTTTAATGCATCAAAGGGGCACTATTCAATCTGGGTAATAATATATTCTCATCAGCGAATTCCCATAGAAGCCCTACATAATCAATGTGCCCCATCTAAGTACACGTCTTAAATAATAAGGAGAAAGAGGAATAGAATAAAAAGACCACATGGACAAAATAAAACTTTGATTATACAATAAAATAAAAAAATATCAATAGTACTATTTTTTAATTTAAAGATAACATTATTAAGGAGGAAAGAGAAAAAGAGCAAGTCAAGGTCACATTCTGTGGAATGAATTGACCAAAACTGCATTATAAAAATCCATATTCATCTTTTATTATTAGAAATAACTTTAACAATGACATGTACCCACAAAAAACTTCTCAGGAAACTAAAGTGCATGAAGTAATGTAGGGTTTTGTTTTGTTTTTATTACCAATAACTTTTAACTTTTGTTTCCTTTAAGAATTTTACATTTTAATGTCAAACTGAATGAAACTCCTCTTTCTTCAGATCTGCATTGTAATGATATAAGCAATACACACCAAAGATAAATAACTGCAGAATATGACCTACAAGTTCTGAATGAGACACTGGCCACTAAACATTTATCATACTTTTAAAATCAGAAGTAACTGAACCATTTAATTGTCAATTGTTATTTATTTCAATCAGAAAGGTTAAAGCTTTTGTTAATATCTAAGCCAGATTATAAGCAATATTAATGTAAATATGAAAATATAATTATCACTTTTAGACATGCTAACTAGCAACAGCATACGGTCCAAGAGCTGTTCCAAGACTTTTACCTCACACCTAATAAAGAACGTGAGTGCTATGCCATGAACTGTGTATGAATCCTGACATATTTGATTTTTCAAATACTTTTCCAACACAGCTATTCTTTGTATACTATTTTTCTTTTAAGAAATGGAGACATCTCTTAAATAATACATTTCATCCATTATAGGGTATGGCTGACTAAATACACTTAGTGACTTCATTGATTTTCTCAAATATTCTTATTGTCTATTTTTGATTATGTTTTGGATAAATAATTTTGTTATACATATGTTCTGTTTTATACAAGGAGACTGTGGCAGAACTGGAAAGCACAACCAGGTCTCTGGCTTCAGGGCCCATCTTCTTTCCATTACATTTATCAGCTGAAGTGAAATTAAACAAAACAACAAAGACTCATTCTTGGAGCAGAAGATACTGAACAAGAATACTAATTAATTAAATTATTAGCAATGTAAATTCTCACCTAAAGTATAAGCAGGTTTATCTTTTTACACTAGTTAGAAGAAAAACTGTATTTGGGAAGAATTGAGAAAAATATCACAGTCAGTGGAATGAAGAGAGGAGATAACTAAGGAAGTTGAAGTAATTCTTGTTACACAGCGTTAAACATAGCAAGTAAACTGTTTTGGAACAGTACACAAAATGGTAATCATCAAATGAAAATGAATCTTTTTAACTGACACATAATAATTTTACATATTTATGGAGTATATAGTATACATAGTATGCTATATATATACATATTTATGGAGTATATAGTGTATACATATAATGTATAGTATATATATTTACATATTTATGGAGTATATAGTATATATAGTATATTTTGATATAAGCATGCCATGTGCAATGATGAAATTAGGGTGATTAGCGTATCTATTACCTCAAACATTTATTAATATAATTTCTTTGTTCTGGGAACATTCAGAATCCTCTTTTCTAGCTATTTGAAAATACAACATAAATTATTGTTAACTATATCACCCTACAGTGCCATAGAACATTATAACTTATTCGTCCTAGATAGCTATAATTTTGTATATATGAACCAACCTCTCACTATCCTCCCCTCTCCTACCCTTCTCAGTAACCACTATTCTACTGTCTCCTTCTATTAAAGTTTTTAGCTCTTACATATAAGTGAGAACATATTGTATTTATATTTCTATACTTGCCTTATTTCACTTAACAATGTCCTCCAGGCTCAAAACATTGCTACAAATGACAAGATTTCTTTCTCGTTATGGCTGAATAGTATTCCATTGAGTATATACGTACCACATTTTAAAAATCTATTCACCTGTTGATCGACACTTAGGTTGATTTAATATCTTGGCTATTGTGAATAGTGCTATAATAAACATGGGGGTGCAGACAGCTCTTCAATATGCTGATTTCCTTTCTAAAAGTTGCTCTTTATCCAAGGCAATCAACAGTATTTTCTCCAAGGGCAAAATATGTACTTTTCTCTTTTTTATGTTAGCTTGGGTATCAGCTAAGAGGCATCTCAAAAGATATAAAGCATTTATTAACTCTTACTTTATAACTGATCTTAAGACTTTGCTGTATGGAGAACGTGTACACCTAGCCACAGTGTTGAACATATCTTAACTGGCTTTTCAATAGATGATCTGTCTGTTTAGGTTCACAGTCATGACTGGGCATATATGTCAAACTTTTTGATAAACCAAGTGCTATCTGGAGGAAAGTACTGCAGATGCTGAAAAGTAAAATTAGCAACATGGAAATGCAGTAAATTTCTAAGAGTTTAGTTATAACTTTGGCAAAGAATGTATAAATTACAATACTACAAATGGAGGATATCACTGTATTTTAAGAAAGGTAAACAGAAATGGCCTAACTGATTCTTCCTAGTTTTATTTTCCACATGTATAATCACACCACTATAATAAAACCATGTTTTTAAGGTCTACAATAATATCTTTCTTGCTAAACACAAAGGTCTTTTCTCAGTTTTCTTCATCTTTAATCCCTTTCCAAATACTGTAACTTCTGAACACAAGCCTTTCTGAAATATACAGATTATATATTTAGCAGAAAAATACAAAAAATGTTCCAGAGTTTTAAAAAATCATACCTAGACATGAATCTTATTTTTGCATTTATAACTTATTTAGAAACAGAGAGTCTGTCTAGAATGCATTCTAAAATTACTTCATGTACACACATAAACATTTTTTCAAAGACATGATCATGGAGAGTTACGGAAATCATCTGAATAACTAAGGACAAATAATTACTTTATATGAAATATACAAAACAATTGAGGCAATGTTGCTTTCTCATCCAATACCTTCCCCATGTAATTCATATATGTGTGGTAAATACTCAGTTCAACCACATTATACCTTGTTTAGTTTATCAATTAATTATTTCTTCAAAGGTATGTTTCTCTATTTTTCAGCTACTACTGTAAACCACTATGTCATTTTATCTCTCTATAGCATCCATAAGCAAAGGCTGAATGAATAGCCTTTCATTATATAACTCTGCTTTAAGGCAAATGTAGACAACATGCTACATTGCCACACACAGTTGAATTCAATAAAAATAATATATTAATCTAGTTTCTCAACAAAATACATATTATGCAACTACTATACAAGTGACATTGTTAGGTGCTTGACTATTCTATTGTTCACTGAGATCACAGGAAACAAGGTACTTGACTTTTGAAAAGACATTTAATAGTAGCACTTGGTTAAAAATATTCTCACAGAATTGGTTTCAAAGTATATTTACAGTGAAGCTTAATTGCCTGTCAGCGTCATGGCTAAGATTAAGTGTAGCACAGTGGAGCTCAGTGGACCTCGTGGAAGGTGAGGAGTAAAACTGAATAAAGCAAGCAAAATTAAACAAAAAATCTTGAGAAAATTAATAATTTAATAATAATGTTTATAAAATAAGTACAATAATGGTGAGTGTAACTCTTTTCACCCCAACTCTGGCAAATTATATTTCTAGTAACTACTATAAATAATGAACAGTTATCTACAGAACATGAGCTTTGTATATCTGTAATCTCTCTCTTTTCTAAGTGGCATATATATTTTATATGCAATTTATAGTAACTCAATTATGTTAAACAGGTTTAATTTTTCTGCTATATTGTTATATATATGTGCATGACAAAAGTAAGCAAGTTTATATAAACATTAGAATTATTAACTGTGCACATTGTATTAATATATCTCAAATTCTGAAGACAAAAGCAAGAGCTATTTCAGAAAATGCCTTAAGATTTCAATTTAATTAAGTAAAAAATATGATTTAGAATATTTTTGAATTTAAAATTTCAAATAAACAGATATGATCAACAATGTAATATTGCAGATTTAAAGCAATTAATTTGTGCAGGGTGTTAATTTAAACATAAAAAGTGCTGGCTCAAATTCATCAAAATAATAGAAACTAATTTCATATTTCTTTTTAATGTTAATTTTATACTTTTAGATTCAGGGGTACATGTGCAGGTGTGTCAGCTAGGTAAATTTTGGGTCACAGTTGTTTGGTGTACAGATTATTTCATTATCCGGGTCATAAGCATAGTATTTGACAGGTATTTTTTCTGATCCTCTCCCTCCTCTGAAACTCCACCCTCAAGCAGGCTGATGTTTGTTGTTCCCTTCTTTGTGTCCCTGTGTACTCAATGTTCAGCTTTCAAGTGAGAACAAGCAGGATTTGGTTTTCTGTTCCTGCGTTAACGTTTTTAGAATTATGGCCTCCAGCTCTATCCATGTTGCTTCAAAGGACATGATCTCATTCTTTTTTAAGGCTATGTAGTATTCCATAGTGTTTACATACCACATTTTCTTCATGCAGTCTCTACCCCTGATAGGCATTTAGGTTAATTCCATGACTTTGCTACTGCAAATAGTGCTGTGATGAACATACACGTGCATGTATCTTTACAGCAGAATGATTTATATTCCTATGGGTATATACCCAATAATGGAATTACTGGATCAAATGATAGTTCTGTTTTAAGTTCTTTGAGAAACTACCACACTGCTTTTCACAATGGCTGAACTAATATCCATTCCCACCAGCAGTGTATAAGTGTTCCCTTTTCTCCACAATCTCACCAACACCTGTTACTTTTTTACTTTCTAATAATTGCCATTCTGACTGGTGTGAGATCTCATCGCAGTTCTGATTTGCATTTCTCTAATGATTAGTGATGTTCAGCATTTTTTAATGTGCTTGTTGGCCACATGTATGTCCTCTTTTAAAAAACATCTCTTCATGTTCTTCACCTACTTTTTAATAGGATTGTTTAATACTGCAAACCAGGCAGGTGAAAGATCTGTACAATGAGAATTAGTAAACACTGCCGAAAGAAATCAGAGATGACACAAGCAAATGGGAAAACATTCCATGCTCATGGATAGGAAAAAAAATCAATAGTGTTAAAATGACCATATTGCTCAAAGCAATTTACAGATTCAGTGTTACTCCTATCAAACTACCAAGGACATTCTTCACATAATTAGAAAATATGATTTTAAAATTCATTTGAACAAAAAAAGAGCTGTTAGGACAATTCTAGGCATCGTGTTACTGGACTTCAAACTATATCACAATGCTACAGTAACCAAATGGCATAATATTGGTACAAAAATAGACACATAGATGAACAGAACAGTATAGAGAGCCTGGAAATAAAGCTGCACAACTACAACCATCTTATCTTTGACAAAGTTAACAAAAACAAGCAGTGGGGAATGAACTACCTATTCAATAAATGGTGCTCAGATAAGAGACTAGCAGAGGATTACAGTTGGACCCCCTCCTTACACCATCTATAGAAATAAACTCACTATGGATTAAAGACTTAAATGTAAAACCTAAAACTATAAAACACTGGAAGATAACTGAAGAAATGCCATTCCAGACATAGGCTCTGGCAAAGATTTCATGATGAAGATGCCAAAAGCAACTGCAACAAAAAAATTGACAAATGGAAGGTAATTAAACTAAAGAGCTTATGCACAGCAAAAGAAACTATCAACAGAGTAAACAGACAACCTACAGAATTGGAGTAAATATTTGTAAATTATGCATCCAACAAAATTCTAATAGCCAGAATCTGTAAGGAACTTAAACTAATTTTATATTTCTAAAGATAATTCTCTAACCTGCATATACAATACCTACAATCTGAAACACTTTCCAACTACTAGAGAAAAAACTTAATGTATAAGGTTAGAAAAAAAGTATGTCCAAGGAAACATATTAAGATGTTAGCATTTCTGCTACTGTGCATAGAAAACTGTATCCCCATGGCTTTTCCATGCGTTATAACTAGGATATTCTGACTCAAATCCACAAATATCAGGTTAAAACTGTGATGCAAATCCATTTCATTCTCTGATAACCATGAATATATTTGCATGTTTCACCTTTAAACTAGTATAGATTGTGATGTGTAGCTCATATTTTGAAATTTTCCAGTATTAGTATGCATCGCGTTTACTAGAATTGATTTATTTTTCCAAAAATAGGACAACACAACTGTGAAAAATCAAGGACAGGAAAAAATAAATAACCTAGTAAACAAAAGGACAGGCCACAGACCCATATAACCTCAGGGATTGTCTCACCCAGCAAGTGTATAGACCTTATCACCCTCAGCAATTTGTTTAACTTCTCTCTGAATCTGGATTAATAACATATTCCTCACAAAACTGTTGCAAGTTTGATTCCTAGAGGGTCATTTAAGTGTTAACAGATCCGAGTGTATCCTTCAATAAATTTTACATAAGTCCAGTCCTACTTTTTCTGCTTCCAACAACAGGGGATATTCAAGAAATATTATAAAAATTATTCTACTTCTGTTTTTAGTATTAGAATGAAATAATACTTTTCATCTAAAGTAAAGCATAATCATCAACATATGTGTTACATTATCTGTGTAGGGTTGTAATGTAAGCTTTTTGCCCTGACCAAACCTGGGACAATAATTATATTTCAAATTTTACAATTTCATTGGTATTTATATTATAATTCCACAGGATTTGTTAAAGTTCCGGGTGTCATTAAGGACATAAGGAATTACTTTTAAAAACAGTGAAATAATTATATTTTTAAAAAGCACCTGTGTTTTATAAGGGAGACCACCAGCAAAGATGTAGAATAGTAGGGGAAAAAAGAGCAAAAAGGAAAACCTGTTAGACCCATAAGTTAGCCAGTAATTTGATGATATTTCAACAATCATAAACAGTTTTTGTTTTTTAAATTTGTATCCCATGCCTATCTATCTATAGCAATTAAAATAAAGACATGGAAACTATACGCTTTGAATCCTTATTAACTTCTTACTGAGATACAGATAACCATAAATTACATTATTTTCCCCTTATTTTGTGAAAACTTAAACGGGGAGTTGGAAACGTTTCTATTTAGCAATAGAGAGTATTAACATTCAAATCACACATAGTGAAATTCCCTATTCATCTCTTGGTATACTCCAGAAACGGCTGGATAGAGATCTGAACATGTATCCAATATATGAAAGACATATAATGCACCTTTCTTTCTATAACCTAAAAGAGAGGCATAAGTATTATCCTTTTTACACAATACATATTGAATAATGTTTCATCATAATTGATGTACCTTTAAAAGCATATTTAAAGTGGCATTTTAAAAGAAAAATATAGTTCATGTAGTATATTGAGCAATAAAACTTTCAAGCCTACTACTATACTACTACTACTACTATAAAAGCCTTTTAATACAAGAAAAAAATCATATACAATCATCACATAACTTTATGTACATCAATGCACTTGAATTTTAAGGTTGCCCATTGAAATATTTCTTACAACCTCTTCAATGAGTTTAGTATCATAAACCAGGCAAATGCAAGGTATACATGAAAGTTTCAGATTCTATTCATATTTCATATGTTACAAATTGCTTGGAATTCATGTGTATCTCACTTTGAAAGTATATTGTGCAGTCAAATGCACAACTGTTCAAAGCCTTTTACACTTTTAAGAACAGAAGTGAATAGTTTATCCCCAATACCAGTTCCAATAGCAGCCACTGCTCAAGTAAGCAAGAGTAACCTCTTGATTTGAATGGCATCCTTCTTCCAACTTAACAATTTTACCATAAATTCGAAGGATGAGTAGACTAATATAAATTGGATGGTTTACAAAATATTATTTTTGTAAACAAAAAAAGGAAAAACAAAGAAGCTTATATCAGCCAACCTATTCCTTTTGTTTGCCCTCTATAGGAGTGGCGGTTCAGAGTAGTTAGAAAAAAGACATAAAAATGAAGTACCAATGAGTAATTAAAAGTGGCTGCTGGTTTTGTTTTACTGTATTTGGTTGAATGCACAGTTAGTATAGTGACAGTCTACACAGAATATACCTCAAACAACAGAAGAGTGTATTGTTGCTGCTTTCAAATAAAAAATTCAAAGTTTCACTTATCTCCCATGGGAGACTGACCAAGAACACTGAAGAAAGATCCACAAGGAGAAGGTTGCTCAATAATGTCAAAGATTACCAGTGATCAAAAGCAAGGTTCCAGTGACTGCACGTCGTTTCCAAAAAGGTCAGAATCACAAGTTATTTTAGTAAGTGATTGTATTTACACACTGACTAAACAAGGCTGTAACAGAAGATTAATTTTATTCTTTAGAATATAGATTAGAAATGAGATCTAATTTTCTGTGGATTTTTTTTTAACTAATTCTACCCTTGGAAAAAAAAAAAGCTGCTTGTAAAAACATAAAATCAGTTTGGGCACTTAGCTGCATTTTGTTTACAAGAATAAATAAATGTCAAAGGAAAGAAAATCTGTTTTCAAAGAGCCTCAAATAACTACTTTAAAAGAAACTTATTCAGCTTTGTTGAAATGTATTCAGTAGATAATTGAGAGATTTCTCTCATAGAGAGGTGGCAGAGAAAGAAAATATTCCAATACTTTTCCATATCAAACAGTAGAGTATCACAGACAAGCCTGTTGTTCTCACCACTGATCTCAAACCTGAAGCTCTCAAGTTAGCTATATGTCAGAAAGAGAAGTAAATATCACAGGATGGAAAAAGCGGCAGAATCCTGGAGGCAGAGAAATGAATTATGAGGGAACAACTTGCTGTTTGTTCACCGTTTATATGACTCTTGTGACACTGGAATAATGATTTCATATTGTAGCATGTTTTTTCCTCTGCACCTAGTTCCTTATCACCAAAACAAACAGGAAGGAAGAAATGGAGTGAGGATGGAGAGAGGTAAGGAAAAGAGGGGAAAAGGGAAAGAAAGGGAGGGAGGGAAAATGGAGGGCTGGGAGGGACAGAAAAAAGGGAGATAACTCATCAAACAGTATAAAAGTCTTGAACAGAAAGCCTAAGTACTATCATGTTGACCCAAATCCCCACCAGCAGCCCCTGGGAGTAGAAATGTAAAAGAAAAAAAAGATTTTTGGGGGTTAAGGAAGGTCTGGGACTGCTGTCATTCATATGCAACTCCATCCAAATTCAGAGTGCATGTGGAAATCACAGGCTTCTCTTTTCTCCTTCTTTACTTGTGTTTTACATTCTTAAGCTTCCTAATTCTTGCTTTTTAAATTTAATAGTTTGAAATAGTCTAAGCAGGGGGTATGTGGTAGTGTGTGTATTCAATAACTTAAAACCAAGTGAATATATTAAATAAGAGAAAGACTTTCAGATACCTTGGAAGCTCCTACAAAGTTACACAAGGGGATATTCCGTTTGTGATTTTTACGCCACCTCTGCAACATTAAAATTCAACTTTCTCTCCAAATCAGCATTCCAATAAATCTTATTTCTTTTTTGCCAAGTTTGGCTATAAATGGGCTTAAATTTCAAAAACAGATGTTCAGAGATATTTAAAATTTCCTTAAAGTTATCAATTATACCTAAATATTTAATAGTAATCAACAACAAAAATAGGTTATTTTTTATTCTTTTATGTGTTTAATGGAGGTGGGATACAGAATATATCTTAAAAACTTAAACAACTACAGAGTGTTGATCTTTAGAATCTTTTCAGTTTTACTCCTATGAAATAATTCTCTTCCAAAGTTATACTGTCTTACACTCAAAACGCAATATAAATTGAGTGCAATGATGGAAGAGATCCTGTAGTCTGACAGAGAAGAAAATCATATATATTATATATTATAATTCATATTACATATCTCTATATTATACATCTCTCATAGCCGTATCTATGTATAGAGAGATAATGGCTCTATATTATACATCCCTCTTTATAGCTATATCTGTATCTATGCCTAGAAAGATAATCAATTTTTATATTAAATTAAATGAATATTAAATTTTATACATATATACATACACATACAATACTGTACCAATATTTTATCAAATAATGATTTCTCAAAGTGCACAGGAATAAAATATTTCATGAACACTTAGCATCATTTTTTAAAAACATAATACAAAAACTGACAATAAAAGTAAGTTTTTAATTTATTGGAAGATAGTGTCTTCAGAATTCAAAGTTCATTTTTAGAAACTGATTACATTTAATATAACTAATTAATTCCCGAAATTTTGCTGAACAATTGTTTTTTAAAAACATTAACATTACTTGTTTAGAGAATAGTCAATGATTTATTATTCTTTTGTAGTCCTGGTTATTGAGAGGGCTACATATTGTGAGAGTGAAGACAACATTAATCTTGTATAATAATCTGTATTATTTTGTTACTTTTTCCAAAACTGTACTTTGTCACAGTTAAATTTATAGCACATAATAAAATTCTACAACATCAACACCACTGACTCACAATTGCATGAGGTTTTTATTTTATAAAACACTTTTTCAGGTATTGCTTCACATAATACTGAGATTAACTAATGAGATAGAGAGATTGCATTACTTGACCAAGGTCAAAAAACAACTTGTTCAATCTGGTATTCAAACATTTTGATTCTAAATCCAGTGTCCAATTTCTCTGATATATATTTTATGTCTATCTTTCTCTAGATTCATTATTACACAGAAACTGATTTTACTGTGATATAGAAAAATAATTCACTGGGCTTCGCATATTTACTGACTATGTAAACAGTACAGGCAATACATATTTTTGGCATGTCAATACATCAAAAAAAACATATGTCTAAAGAATATAAAAAAGAAAAGTAAAATAACTTTGGGGAATGTTTCTGGTTAACAAGTAATCTCTAAATACTAAACTAGACCCTATTTATTTACTACAGAATGTACAAATAATCTATTCCTTTATATACAGTATATTAATTACATTTGCCATATTTCAATTCAAAATGGTGTTACAGGGAACAATAACAATCACTGAGAAATATAAATTCTCGTGATTCAAAGATTCCAAAGGGAACTAAATATAGGGACAGATGTTAATAAGCCATAAACTCTTTGTTTAGCTATATATGCCTGATTATTAGGGGAAGTATATGTCAATACTATATAAACAAATAAGTTTCTTTAAAAATGTATAATATGAATTCATATGTATTCATACCACATGATATATACATATCTGCATGTATATGTATATACATGTGTGTATATGTGTGTGTATGTGTGCACATAAACTTTACTACAGAATTCACAATATTAGATCATTCAGCAACGAACCTTCCTAGCCAATTTAAATTCTGATTTTACCTAGTGTGTGGTTTGTATACAATTATCATGAATATATCTAATCAAAACATTATTAAATTAGCACATCTTCATTCTAGAAATATTATGGGTACAGGTTGAGAATACCCAATCTAAAAATTTAAAATCCAAAATGCTCCAGAATTAAAACATTTTGAGCACTGACGTGTTGCTCAAAGGAAATGTTCATTGGATCATTTTGGATTTTGTACTTTTAGACTGGGAATGCTAGACCAGTAAATATAATACAAATATTCCAAAAATCCAAAAAAAAATTCAAAATCTGAAACACTTCTGGTCTCAAGCATTATGAATAAGGGATACTCAATCTGTAGTAAAATGTTCTTACATATAATTGCAACTAAACCAGTTTTTAAAAATTCAATATTTACTTCTAAATGACAAGGGAAACTAATAATTTAGATAGAAAAGTTCAATGTGATTTGTACAAAGAAATGTTAAATGTCTTAGGAATCTATATTATATGTTACATTAAAATGTGTTCAGTTATTTTTGTAAAAAATAAAAGGTCAAGTTAAAGCTATACCTTAAGAGAAAAAAAACAAAGTTAGCTGTGTAAAGTTTGATAGTGGAACACTTATAAATACAATCACAATCTATGCTCTTGTGGAGATACAGGCAGTAGTTTGTGAGAGAACTCAGAGCAAGGGGCAGAGATCCATGGCCTTACCTGTAAGGGGGTGACAGTGGAAACTGAAAAAGTACTTGTTCTTTCTCCTAGTATCATCAGTCCAAATTTTCCAAAATTCTTGCTGTGTAAACATTATAACCTATTTAGTCTATTGAAGATTGGACTGCCTTCCCTTCTGCAAATCAGACAATCTATAGCTTAAAATAAAGTCAGATATTTAGATCACTTTCAAACAGACAGCCAATCTATCTACTCTATATTTTAATTTGATTTTCTGAGAACCACCAGGATTTCTTATAATATTCTCAGAGAAGTAAAATACTACGCATACAGTAATCATAATTTCCAAATCTAAAAATCATAAAACATTTATGCATTTTTGCACAAGATTATAAAACAAGACTACAACAGAAAGGCACATTTTATATTTCAAGATTATTTTGAGAGAGAGAGAGAAAGTGTGTGTATGTGTGTATGTGTGTGTGTGTGTGTGTGTGTGTAAACTAAGTTGTTAAGATCACTGACCTTTGACATTAATCAGTGTGGGAAATTAAGGAATAAAAATTATGAAAATCAAAAGATGGAAATATAAAAAGTGAGGTAGCTGATAATTCAGAAGAAACAAAGTTGTACAAAAGAGAGTATATACTTGACGTTAAAATACAAGGCTAATTGTAAATATTTCTAATTTTATCTAACCATCTTTAACCCTAATTCACCTGAATTCATATAAACCTAAAATCCTGAACTAAACCAACATGCTGACGTTTAGGTGGTAGCTGTCGCAAATTTACACCAACAAACTGATACAGATGTTAGTTACAGTTAATAATTCAGCACACGTCCTCTACATACAAAATGACATGCAGATTGGTTACACCTGGAAGTGAAAGGTGACTCAATTTTAATATCATTTTCATGATTAGAAAAATCTATAGGTTTATTTGATTATGGAACTATATTTGTAACGCCAAATATAATGTATTCACAATATCTAAGAGAAAAAATTCATAGGCATACTTTCAAGATTTGGAAGTCCTCAGATCTCTTTCAGGGTCTGCCTGGTGAAAAAGACCCAAGATCCATTCAAGCACACATAATTCTGAAGGTCTGCCTGCCAGCAATAAAGACCGAAATTGGATACTTGGTGAGATTAATTACCTAGATAAGGCTTGATAATGCAAGTCAAATGGGAATGTAATTAAAGTGCACCTTCCATGAAAATTATTCATTGCTGATGGATCGGGTGACAGATAAATCAAAAGGCATTTTTTAAAAGCCTACAGGTTAACTTGAAGCAAGTCTTTCCTCTTTTTAAAACTCTGTAATTGCAGGTGTGGAATTCAGTCTTGCTGTCCTCTCCGCATCATGATACCACAAGACAAAAAGGTAGTTTGTAATGTAATCTATTAGAAACATAAGCCAATAGAAAAACCATTAGGACCGTAGTTACAAACAAAAGGTCAGCTAGACTGGAACCAGTTGGCTGGCAGCTTTCAGAAGAGAATATCATTCTATGCTCATACTATAATGGGAATTGCAACCATAAGAGAAGACAAGTGATGAATTAATAAGTTTACTAGTCCCTCGGGTGCAATTCTTACAGATAAAGGCATGCTGGAGTAATCAAATACAGTTATAAATTAGATAAATAGAATGGCACAAGAAGTATTTTACATTGTCATTATTAAACAAAGTCTTCCTGAATGTACTGTTAATTCTTTATTGCCAATACATTTATTTACACTGTATGAACAATAAAAAAACAGTTTTATAAGGATGGCAGGGTAATTTCAGTTACCCAGAAGGATACTAACTCTAATTTCTATATTGAGTTATCTTATATCTGATTATTATGCAACTAAGAGCAGAAAGATGAAACAAAATGTCCAATTAAATTAAAGGTATTAGAAAATATGGCTTTACATGTTATTCATTTGCCTTCTCTAATGAACATGTCTTTTCGTTACTGATCTATATATATATAAAGAAAATGCATATTGTCTGCAAGAACAAACTTTATGCTGAACAAAAAATCCATGTCATCCAGCATATGGCATATGGAATTCACAAAAAATGAATTACTATTAGAAGAAATAATAATAACCTAAGCATAAAGATTGAACAATTTTTGTTCTTTGGAAAATGTTCAATAATACTGATTTACTACAGTTATTACAAACCTTCAATTAGTTGTTTGACTTTTCCAAAAATGTATACTTTTTAATTTGAACTTGAAAAATATCCAAAATTTGAACTCAAATTCCTTCAACGATCTATCCCAGGATCACATAAAAATACTTCAAATTAAAACATAATCAAATTTGTATAATTACAAGCAATTAAAAGATAACTGCAAATGTTTTAACCTGATTCTAAGAAAGAAACATTTCTAAAATTGTTTTAAATAAAAATTTTACATAGTAGCTCTTTCTACACAGTGAAAAGTCCAGAAATAAAAAACATCAAACACATGACGTAGATTTTAGATATGTAAATTGGATACACAGGGTTTGTGTTTGAAGTGCTATAAATTTAAGTGTATAAAAATACGTCTGTCAGAGAATTATCTGTTTATAGTTCTTCATTCCTAAAGGTTATGAATTGAAATTGAAAACAGCCATAGCAAACACCCACTGCATATTATCAGGAGACATTGCTCTTTACATTCCCTTCAGGTTCCAGTTAGTAACTTAATGCCAGCCAAACTATAAAGTAAACTGTTCATGATTTGTCAGATTAGCTGATGCTTGTCCAGAAAAATCGTCTGAAAAAAGAGTCACTGGGACACTATAATTAAGATCCATTCATCCATTTCATCCTTGGATTGAAGAAAATAATGAAACATCAAAGTAGGCAGACAGCAGTCTAGTGGTGGTCAGCTGGTATATTTTTAAATATAACACCAGTGTTTAATGCAGCAGGTATAGCAGAAGTCACTTACAAATTATATTAATACCCAATGTTTGTTGAAATAAGATTACAGTTTTCTGTTCTCTGTTCATATAATTTTCAAAGATAAAGGAAATATGACTAAAAACAAAAGATTTACCATTATTAACAAATATTGAACATAGCAAAAATCAAATTTCCAAATTTTTAGGTGGTTATACTTTTTTTTATTGGCAAGAACATGATTTGAGACATATAATTTAAAATCTACTGAATAATGAAAAAGAGATATATGTATATCTGTCTATCATCTATCTATCATAATAGTCTCTCTATGAGAGGTGTATAAACAGTCATTGGATTTTACAGCTTTTAATATTAATGATACTATATTAGAGGAGAGATAGTTATAAACTCAGTTTATCTTTATAGAATTAACATCTTTCCTTTTATGACCTTTATTTCTGAGTTTCTCAGGTTATCAACACCGAAATTTATGTGAGGCTCTATTTGGGTACTTGGTGATGTCAGGGATGTGAGAAAATAGGATGAGATGTCAAAACAAGGAGAAAACAAGGTTATGATAATGTATTAGTAAAGAACAAAGGCAGTAATTTTTTCCAAACAAAATTCAGACTCATTCTCTGTCTTAAAGCCTTTACCAGTCTGATAAATGTTGTATGAAATCAGCATAAAAAGTAATCTATTACAATTCAATTCAGCCATCATTGAGCTGAATATTACATATGTCATAGTGTCAGGCTTTGCTTTTGACCATGGTAAATATCATTATGATATTTTCTTCCTCAAGTTACCTAGCAAAAACTGTTTTTCAGGGCTCCAAATTTTCAAATCCAATGGATTTTCTTATGTCTTCATTCTATCAACCTCCTATGACACTTGATTCTATGATTAGCTTAATGAGAACATTTCCCTTCCTTTGGTAAACTGTGACAGCTCTCTTATTCAACTGGCCTGGCCACCTATCATTGGTCTTTGTCATATGCTTCTGAAATTCTTCCAATTCTTAACTAGTAGTTTTCTCAAAACTTTTGTGTCAAACTTTTAAATTTAGCTTCACTCCTCTTCTCAGGAAAGGCCACTCATTAACTCACCATCTATAGGCATATAATTCCTAAATCTGTAACATTTAAACCCTACCACGATTCTAATGCCCATTCTCTTAGGAATACATATGTACTCATAAAATGTATGAAGTTAAAGAACATGTATTTATTACTGTCTATATATGTCTATACACATAAATACATCAGCTCAAGTGGTATAGTCTGGTATAACTAGAGTTAAGGGTGTTGAGTTTAAGAGTATTAGCTATATTTGGATAATACAATAGTGATACGGCTTAACTGGTTTTGTTTTTATTATCATATACAATTTCCATTATGAATGCTATGCTCAATGTTCTGTATCTTTCTATATGCTGAAGTTAATGACAAAATATTAAAAATTAAGACACCAATTATCTGATGTCAACATGCTATGGATAATTAAGAACTGCATGCTCTACAGCTATACTAATTGTTTTTCACAAATCTTCCTCTGTAGTCCCTGGGTCTTAAGGCAAGCAGCTACACGTCTGTATGTACCTCTCTGCCATGTACTTTGTCACAGAACATACATCATCTGCTCTGTCTTGTCCTTGATTAATTTTGTTGGGTTACAGCAATTATCTCTCCCTTTGTGATTGACCTATTTGTAAACTAAGTGCAGGAAATTTGGGTAATTTTTTTTCCCAGGGTTTTTACCTCTTAATTGATCTTTATTTCTTGCTTACACTAGTACAAAGGGAACCAAAGTCGTAAAAACAGTTACAATTCGAGCAAGCAACAATCTTGATTTTGCAGTTGTAACTGACAGATCTGAAAAGCAAGATCTTGATAGTGTTCTCTCCTTTACCCTATTACTTGGATCAGTTGGTTAAAACTGTTAATGATTCTTGTGGATCAATGTCTTTTCCTTGTAGCTCTAATTTACTGCATTGGTGGATTAGTACAGATTTTTTTTTTTTTTTTGGATGGCTCTGCATCATTCCACCAGATTGCTTGTCTGGATCAAATTTGCTTCAATTCATCACCAAGGAAGTAAGGGATAAAATAATCAACATTTACTCACTCTGAACACATGTACTGAAAACAGAACAACAACTAAATTCTTGTCCAAATTTAAAGACAATCTCCTTTCACCTACATTTCATAGCTTTCAAGGCTATGATCCTTAGCTGATTCAGGGTTGAAAATGGTGTATGTGATTGACAGTGGCAGTGCATAGGAATTGGGACAGGGAGGAAACCTAAATATACTTTAAACTTATGGACCCACATTTTTACTACTGTCGTCATCATTATTACCAATTCATATTATGTGCCTTTGTCTTTACATGAATAATGTATGAAATTACTATCCATTGGCTTTTCATTCTCTGAAATGCAGCTTATTGATTTCTTGTTCTTAAATGAAATTTTTCTGAAACTGTATCTGTCTCCACAAAGCTACAGCTTCAATAATACTTAAAGAAATGGGCATGATAGCTGGCTACATAAAGACAAATTCACGACTCATGGATCAAAACCTGTTAGTACAATGGAACCAAGCAAATCAGCTAACCGGTTTCAGTCAAGGAAGGATGACCCAAAAACACTTCTTTAGTCAATGTATATTGGAAACCTATTACAAATGTGCTAGCTTGTATTACTGGCACAGTATTACTACAACACAACATACTCATTATTTTTTATAATTTATAATTGTTTAGTACCTCCTGAAAAGGAGACTGAATTCAATATATATTTACCTAAGGTTATGCCCTGAAAAAACTTGCATATTTTATTTAAGTCTCTCTTGTTAACCTACTTTTAAATTTTTTCCCCTAAAAGTAAAGAACAGGTCATCTGGTTAGTGACATTTTACTTAAAACAGAGTACGTGTATCTCACTTGAATAAACTTCTTTACCCTAAATGTAAAGTGGCGATTTATTTGTAAATATCACTCTAGTAGATGAATATTCACCTCACTTACAATGTCTACCCCATAAACTTGCAGTTGCAAAATAAAGGATCTTCTATTAAGGGCAATATATGTAATAAGAATTCCTTTATATAATTCCATCATTATGGACTATTCCAGGATAATGATCCTAATGGGAAGTCATATTTTTTGAAGAGGATGCTTAAATTTAGCAAATTACAAATTTACGTCTCCAAAACATAGAGCTATAAACACTTTTTCCTAAGAAAATGCTGAAATGGTACTCATTTCCTAATCATGCAGAATTTGCTGGTTTAAAATTGCCAAGAATTTGACAAACTTGCCCAAGCTTAAAAATCTAGGAACCAAATTTATAACAAATTTTGTATTGTATATTGTGTTACCATCAATGTTCTGTCACCTTCTACAATTTATTAGATGATTAGCTGGCTCTGTTAAAACATAAAAACCTGTCTTGGACATTGAAAATAAAACATTACTGTTGGTCATTCTGGTACTTACAAAGATACTGCACTAAACAAGTTTAGTACTTTTTTGAGGTGGAAAATCATAGAAATGCATAAAATTTCTATAACTGTCATTTCCTGCCCCATAAATAAAAGTTTAAATGCCTTAGCTGTCCTCATGCATATGGAAAATAAAGACTTTTCTTTAAAATAATAGGATGGAATCAAATTATCAGGGGTGAGTATTAGTCTTCGTCTGCATTGGTTGCTATAAGAAAATACCACAGACTGAGGGGCTTACACAGAAATCTGTTTTCTCACAGTTCTGAGGACTAGAAGTCCCAAGTCAATGTCCAGCAGATTTTAGTTTCTGCTGAAGCCTCTTTCTGCTACGTGCTCACACAGCCTTTCTCAGTGTATGTGGAGGAGAGTAGAGAATACAGTCACATTGGGGGTTAGGGCCTCAGCATATGAATTTTGGGAGGACACAATTCCATCGCAGCAGGAAAATACCTGGGTTATTGCCAAAAATGAACTCTTACTTCCCAGGTATGTAAACATCGTTATTTACAAAGTAGCAATTCAAAGATCAAAGAATTTAAGAAGCCTGAAATCAGAAATATGAGAAGCAACTTAAAATACCCTATACTAGGATTTTATCAAGTGTCTACGAAAAGCATGTCCATTAAACAGTATGCAGATCAATTTGTCATCATAACCTTAACAAAAGCCTAAATATTTCATTACAAATATTAACAATATTAGAAAAGGACAGATTCGGCAACTCAGAAAGATACTTGGACTGGAGATCAGGGAGTTGAGGTGGCAAGATTAAGGTGTGGGGATGAGAACACAGGTTGTTCAGAGGCATTTCCTTAAGTATGATCTCATTGAGAAGAGTCATAGCATAGCCATGCTGTAGCCTTAAAGTTGTCACGAAGCCAAAAAATACAAAAACATTAAAACCTAAATATACCAAACTATAAAAAATATTAAAATAATGTATGAAAAGCTAATATTATGTTCCGGGGTACTAATGAAATTATCTCCAATCTGGATCTCTGTGCTTTTACATATTCAATGTTATATAAAACATATAAATTAATTATATGTTCAGCAAGCTTTCAAAATATGAAGCATTATAAAAGTTTTCAAAGTTAAGGGTTATTTATACTTTTGTTTAATATTTCTGCCTAAATACTACATTATGGCTGCAAACAGTTTAAAATTTTAAATATATTTACAGTTTTAGGACAAAATTACAGAATGTCTATCCTTGAAATTATTAGCTTATGTACTCATTGCATAATTTAAGTAATGTTATATCATTTGAATTAAACTAATGTCTTCTACAACAACCTAGATAGTCTAAGAAATTCACTTTTCATATTAGAGTATACAAAGAATTTATGTATTCAATCAACAAATATTTACTAACCATCTACCCTGGGCCTAATATGTTAATGGGGTTAGAGAATATGATCAAAGGTACCACCATTTTCTTATAACCTGAATCCTAATAGGAAAGATAAACTTTTCACAAGCAATATGTGAAGAATGTTACATGTATGATACACTTACTGTAAGACAATATCACAGAAACCTGTAATTTTCTCTCAAACTTCCATTATAAGTTTGGAATGTGAAGATACTGTGCAAGCATATGGGCCTTTATGTGTAAAAGAATCAACATGTATTATAGTAAGCACTACATAAGTTCTGGTTATTAGTATTAATGTCAACATGGTAGTACATTACCTAATTAAAATTTTATTAAAATACTATGTAAAACACAATCCTTTTGTATGTTTTAATTGCCTACAGCCACTAAATAAAAATGTAAGTGTATCTATCTATATATATACATGTTTTCATATTTATGGTGTCACAAAAATACTTAAATATTAAATAATTAAATTTCTAACACTCTAAAATTACACCTTGTTTAAGCAAAGGATATGAATTACTAAAATGTCATGCCCTGTAGCATGAATTAGAATTACTAAATCTTGCACCTTCAAATGCCTCAGGTTTATAAAATGTCGAGATGTTACAGAAACACATATTTTGAACAGTTTACTGTTAAAGGAAACTCATTCCACTGATTTTCTGCTGCAGATGACATAGGTGTGCATATGAATGTATGTTTTAATAACAATAACACTATCTCTACCAAATCATTCCTGTTTTTTGCATTTATATCTTTTTTAACCTAGTGATGAAACAATTATATTTGTTTCATAGAGAATATTGTGTTTAATATTATTTTATATCATCAGTAAATGTTCTTAAATAAGAAAATGTTTTCTTAATATCATGTTGCTTTAAAATATAAATCAATCTTATAAATTCCTAACACAAGTATAAAAATATACAAACTTAAATGTTATTTGTTAAAAGACATATAACTTGATGTCTGTCCATGAAATCATTGAAAAGGGACGATCTAAGTTAATTTATGAGAAAACAGCCACAGTCGAGTCACATTAATTCATGTGAATGAAGCTATATCTGACAAAGAAAATGACTGTTGGTTTTGTCTTTTGGGCGATAATTTTGCTTATATATAAAATGCTATATCATATGACTCAGGTTATATTTCATCTGGTACATTATATAAACATTACAAATCAAAGTAAAGTGAATACTAAAGCAAATCTTCATTTTGGCTGAGAAATTAGATCTGGGTATTGAAAAATAGAGGAAAATTAGTCAATTTAAAATACGCAGGGCTGTTTTTATACTTTCCTGAAGAAGTGTAATAAAATAATAATGAGAAGACAAATGCTACATTTAGCAATGGTATCCCACAAAGATTACATTTGTTAATATTCTCAGGAAATAATACTTCTTAGTAGGTCTCCTTTTCACTTAGCAGCTCTTATCACTGACCATTAAACCAATCTGCAAATTCTCATGTAATGGATTATGGAGCTACGTATTCAAAGATAGCACTCTATGATAAAATTGCATAAACACAATAATTTTGAGGTAAGAAGTGTACTTGATTGCAATCATTTGGGTCATCACTATATAATTCACTGTGTGAACTTTGTAAAGTCACACAATCAAACCCTCAACATTTTACTTTTAAAATGATATCAGTTCTTGTCTGAACAACTCCATAAATTTAGTTTAAATTTTAATATAATCTGTGTGATTGTCATATAGATCATTCATCCATATACAAGAAAATTGATGGGGAAAAAAGTTCTTTTTGAGAGACTCTAAAGAGATCTTTGAAGATAATTAAGACGTAACAAACCTGCATGTTCTGCACATGTACCCCAGAACTTAAAGTGTTAAATACTTTAATGCTTTTTTAAAGTATTAAAAACTTGAAGTATTGAATAAACAAAAAGATGTCTCCACACCATAATGGCAGACTCTTTGAAGCTTTCTCATATTTTCAGAAAATGTATTCTTTGTATATTTTTTCACAGTAATTAAGACTAGGCAGGAGAATTTTTTTAACAAAGTACTATATGTAATACATCAAATGTGGAAGATACACAAAAATTAAACCAGGGTCAATCATGTTACTTGCCTGTTCAAAAACACTCAGGTTTCCCCCACTGTCTATCAGAAAAGTCTCTTTTGCTAAAAATAAAATTTCCCACTAATCTTTATGCATCCAGTTCATACCATTATTCCATAAACACACTCTGATTGCTGCCCCTCTTATTCTTTCGCATGATTTAACTACCTACACTAGATGTTGTGATGGGCTGACCACATTCCCCTTAGAAAAGGAATGAAGAAATTATTTGCCCAGCTGCCGAGATATTTGCCAGAAAACAGACCTCAGTTCCCTGCCTCATTTAGAATTTCCTTTCTGAAAAATAGCACCTTGTTCCTTCCTAGGGAAAACTGCAACAAATGTCTGGACAACACAGATGTATAAAACTGTCATGTAGGGACAACCTGAGGGTTCATTACAGGTAGAGAGCTCCCCATGGAGTTGACTGAGGATTCCAATGAGATTACATCGCAGCTCAGCTCTGCTCTGCTCAGTCCTTCTTCCTTCTCTTCTGTCTGATGGTATTGATCCCAAAAATTCTTCCTAATAAAACTCGTGCATACTAATCTCCATCTAAGTATTTGCTTCCTGAGGAGCCCAACTTGAGAAACTATCCCTAACCTCTTTCAAGAGGTTTCAGTTTTCAACCTAACTCCTTCCCAATGCTTTACAGAGCATTATAAAAGTTATTATTCCCATTAAAAGCTATAGTACATGTATACTATTACTCAAATATTAAGAGTGTGCAGTGAATAGTGTAGCACAGTGATATAGTTTGTACCAAAGACTGAGTTATTACTTTGTGTATTTAGTTATGGATATATGAGGAGCTCTGAGAGGTCTTCTGTCCCAAATCTCTCAGTTGCCTATGGGGACTATATGAGGTCAAAAAAAGTTAGGTGGCTCATCTTTGACACTCTTTTCAAGCACTTTTTACATTTCAAAAAGTATCGGGAACATACTAATTGTTCAATAAATAGTAATTTTTAAGTTATTGCTCTTACTACTATAATTGTTTCAGTACTGTAACATACCTTTTTATTTTGATAAATGTACCTGGAATTAAGCTATTAGCTCAACTTTTACAATATGTGGAGTCAAATAGTGTACCACTTGAGAAAATTCTAGTATAAAGAGGTAAAGTAACTTGTCTAAAAAAAATGTAATTATGTCATCTAATATCAAATAATATGTCTTTTCTATTAAAGCCTAAATGCTTTCACTCTAGTATAATGATTTACTTTTTCTAGTTTTCCCATTGGCCTTAATTCCAAAACAGTTTTTTACAGCTAGTATGCAGAGAGGACTGTATTTGATGGTGGTGACACAGATAAACATGACACAGTTCCTGATTTAAAGGGTAATTGCTAAGTCCTCTGTGTCCCTTTGAGGAGAGACCACATATTAAAATTGCTTAAATAATCCCAGAGTGAATGAAGTATTAAAGAAAGCAACAGCATTTTTTGAGTGATCTGTTTTTATTAACTTTCATACTTCTGCATACTATTTCTATGCTACCGTACTTACTCTCAGGAAGGAAGGTAGTGATAATTACCATAGTGGCAATTACCATGTTCTGATTAGAGAAGAGGGGTAGTATTCTTCAGGGCCTGGAATAGGACTTACTTTTATACTCCTACTTTTATAACTGGCAAAGTCATATCCATTCTGAAACTCTAGATTGACTGGCATCTTTTTCAGTAAGGGCTTTGATTTGTTCTCTGTTTTTTAATTTTCTTTTTTGTTTCTTCTTTATTTTCATTTGTTCTCTGAATGAATCATTCTTTGTTCAGTGCTTTTGTATTTTTTCCCAATGTTGTTCTACAACATGTGTCACATTATAGTAAGGTGTTCTATTATTAGATATTTAAGAAAAGAACTATTCTTTGCCTTCCTATCCTTAGCATCCCCCATAGTGCTTGACATGTACTACATGCTTAGTATAGTTGGCCAAACTAATATTAAAAAGCAGCATTTAAATAGTGCTTAAGAATGGAATACTATGGAATACTATGTAGCCATAAAAAAGAATAAGATCATATCCTCTGTAATCACACGGATGGAGCAGAAGGCCATTATTCTTAGCAAACTCACACAGGAACAGAAAACCAAATACCACATGTTCTCCCTTATAAGTAGGAGCTAAATGATGAGAACACAGGGACACACAGAGGGAACAACATACACTGGGGTCTATTAGGGGGTGGAGGGTGGCAGGAGGGAGAAGATTAGGAAAAATAATGAGTACTAGGCTTAATACCTGTGTGATGAAATAATCTATCCAACAAAGTCCCATGACACAAGTTTACCTATGTAACAAACCTGCACGTGTACTACTGAACTTAACTTAAAAGGTTAAAAAAAGACATTTTTTAAAGAAAGCATTTAAATATAAGGAAGAATAAGGATCACAATATCATAAATTAAATACACATTTTCTCCCTACTTCTTCATCTAAAAAAAAAATCTCCCTTGTACATAAGTTCATCTCTGTGACTTCAGTCTTAATATGTCAACATAATTACTAACAAAATAACAAGAACAAAAATGTACGCTTCAGCAATCTTGTGTATGGTATGTTCATGATAAGTAAATATAAAAATTATATACATATGAACATTAAAATATCATGCTTTTCAATACAAGTCTATCTTAAAGATAAAATCATTAGTTTACATAAGAACCTCAATCACAAGATAATTGATAACTAGGTAACAGTTGTATTTTTTACAGGCCAAACAAAAAATAATTTCTCCCTCTTCCAAAGTTATAACACCTAACTGCCAATTCTGCATTTCCATCATTTTCCCTCATGCTGCTGCACATAAAGATATTGGTGCATTTTTCCTTGACAGGTTCCCAAAGAGTTACATAAAAAGAGGACTAATTGGCATTCATTTTGCTATTCACTGCATTAGCATTTTTATAGCAATTTATGAGTTTAGTTTTCTCTAATATCATCTCACTTAAAAGGTATACAAGAAGGTAGATGTTATTTTATTCCCATTTTTTTTTCATGCGGAACTTTAGTGATGCACCCAAAATGTATATACCTCATAGCAGTAGAAACTAGAATTCAAGGCCTTTAATACCAATGGCCTGATTACTCCCTTGCACAAGGAAGAAAATATGTTCAATACACTTCTCCTCACACAAACACTGGTATAGGGTCTTGTGCTCTAAACTCTAAACATAAAAAGAGCTACAAAGGGCACACACTACCTTTCAAGCACTGGCTGATTATGTGTTATCCTGACTCTCCAAGCTTTCCCAGAAACATGAAATTCTCTTCATAAACCCTTTTATACTCGGCATTAGTGGTCGGCTGAGGGGGAGTATAACTAACCAGAAATACAGACTTAAATTCATTGTTGAAATACAGACTTAAATTCATTGTAGCATAAACTAGTTCAGAAGTGATGCTATTTGTTTAATGGACAATGATAATTTCAAGGGTTTTATAGGGTTCCTTGGATAGTTAGAAACTTGGACAAAGTTTCAAATCATCCCCCTTTAGGAAGATCAAAAACATGGTAATGGGGGAAGTGAGTATACTCATGCAATAGAACAATAATTACTGACAGATTCCAAATTTCCTCTGTTAGAAAAACCTAACTGTAAATTCATGAGTTTTAGCATTTGAGATGTAGTGAAGACTAGGCAATCATCAATTAGTATTCTAATATGAAAGTACAAACCTAGTTTTTTAACCTTTATTTATATTTATGTTATTTAATAAAATTATATGTATTCTTTTAATCATTTATTGTTTTTATTGAGGTATAATTTAAATACTATAAAATGTACTGATTTTTAAATATGTGATTAAGTGATTTTAGTATATTTACAGGGTTATACGACCATCGCAATATAATTTTTGTACATTTAAATCAACCTCCTCCACAAATAAAGCAACAAAAGCACCTCCAGTCAACCTAGTTTGTTCTTAACCAGAAGAGAATCAACATCCAAAGCCATTTTACATAACATCTGTGAAATACTTGATTCAAGAAATTTACAGAAAATTGATAATATATGTAGCCTATATATTAACTTGAGAAATTAAACAATAGACATTTTAGGAACATGAAAAGACATCCCCAAAGTCACCAATTTGACAAAGACTATTTCAGCATCTCCTGGTTATATTTTTTAAAAAGTCACTTCTTGATATTAGCAGAAATAAAACAACATCATTCTAGCTTACAACTAAGTTTCTATTAATACTTACAAAAAAAAAAAAAACACAAGTGGAACTATCTTTAAAAGAAATAGTTTAAATATTGCTAATAAAAGAGGTCAGTCCAAAGTAAAATAGGTAAGTACAGGTACTTGGTTAAATCAGTTATTTTTTG
This sequence comes from Cacajao melanocephalus, assembly GCA_963573385.1. Classification (NCBI taxonomy): domain Eukaryota; kingdom Metazoa; phylum Chordata; class Mammalia; order Primates; family Pitheciidae; genus Cacajao; species Cacajao melanocephalus. The sequence goes on from CAUYLG010040427.1 coordinate 105,876, forward strand.
CCTAATTATTAAAGATTTACATTTGCAAGTTTTATCTTCAGATATCTGCTCTTAAATAGGAGATCTGATTGAAAGAGCCTTTAAAACAGGCATCAGAATGAAACCTTTAGAATAAAAACTCACTAATCTATTCAAAGTGGTAAGCCTGAGATCATATGCATAGTTTTCATTATGTAGATATAACTTAAATAGATAACAGTTTGTTAAAATTGGCATGGAAACAAAGAATAGATCAGTCTGTGCCCAGGAATTTAGGATAATACTGATTGCTTTTAGACAGTCAGCCAAAGACCAAGAGGACCCTTTTATAAGCTTATTACATTGTTCACACAACACAATACTCTAGTCAAGGCCCGAATTTAATATTGTTGATAAAATACCACTTGATTGCATTTACTACATAGCATCTATCTTCAGCAATAAGAATTTTTCAAAAGATTGAGAAAGCCCCTAATTTCTGAGATTTCCTTTAGCAATAAAATTTTTCTGAAGGTTTAGAAAGTCTCCAATTTGTATTTTCCAAAACACACTTAACCATAACAAAGAATAACGAAGGAGGGCATCTCAAGTGCCAGTGAGGTAAAATGAAAAGTGCTTTTCGGCTAAGCTAGAAGTTTACAATTATAATGCTTATGACATTTCTTCTGAAATCTTCATGAAATCTGTCATTTATTCTAATATAAAAATGGAAATTAATATGATTACAAATCTAATGAACTTAAAATTCCCTCATGCAAATTTAAATGCACCCTTGTCATATATTACAAAGACCATAGTCTATGTAGTAAAAAATTGGAAACATTATGTGAGACAATGAAGCCAAGTCTTTCACTATTCCTAAGTATCATGTAGATTATGACCACGAGAGCATACCAAACAAAAAGGTAAAAGTATGAATATATCCTTATTTCATTTTGACCAATATTTTTACTACCCTCATCAAGATCTTTCATAGGGTTGTCTTATAGTAGTCTTAAGGGTTTACAATTTTATCTTTTTTTTTGAGGACGGAGTCTCAACCTGTTGCCAAGGCTGGCATGCAGTGGTCCCAGGCTGGAGTGCAGTGATGCAATCTCAGCACACTGCAACCTCCGCCTCCTGGGTTCAAGTGATTCTCCTGCCTCAGTCTCCCAAGTAGCTGGGATTACAGACGCATGCCACCACACTTGGTTAACTTTTGTATTTTTAGTAGAGATGGGGTTTCACCATGCTGGCCAGGCTGCTCTTGAATTCCTGACCTCATGATCTGCCCACCTCGGTCATCCAAAGTGCTGGGATTACAGGCGTGAGCTACTATGCCCAGCCAATTCCATCTCCTTTTGTTTACAGATCGCTGAAGATGTTAATGAGTATACTAATAATTTAACAAGCAACAAGAAAAGTTAAAGCTATAAATAATCAACAAACTGGAAATATCAAGTTCTGTGTAGAGAAACTAACTAAATATTCAAGCAAGACACCTCACTTAAGCAGTCATGTTATTCCATTCAGTGAAGATAAGCACAAGACATACCTGCTTGACCAGTGGTGATACTGACAGCCGCAAAGAGCCTCTGGGATCGGCTTAAGTCAGAAACTCCATTTACGGCTTCCACTTCAAAAGTATAATTAGCGTGGGCTAGCAGGTCCATGACAGTGACATAGTTGTCCTCTAATCCAGTCTGCTGGGGCATGTATCCAATGTTACTCCCACAGGGAACACATTCACCCTGCTCCCAACTGCACCGCTTACACAATATTCTGTAGGTCACATCATTTCTTCCCCCATTGTCTGCAGGAGGACTCCATTCCAAACTTACTGTGGTTTGGTTGATGTTGAAAATGAGGTTCTGTGGTGCAGATGGAGGCCCTTGGGAAACCAAAAATAAATAAATAAATAAGCAAAAGTAGGAAAAAAAACCCATACAAACAAAAAGAACAAAAGGATCTGTATGGGGCATTATGTTAGTGGCTCAATTACCAAAGAGAAAATGAGTTGAAATGCTTTCTTTCACATAAACATTTCATTACCTTTACTAGAGAAGCTGTATAAAAGCCTCCTTGAATTCACTTGGCAAGAGGCTTTATTTATTTTCCTTTTAATATGTCAAAATGAAAATAGGATAACAACTGTCTTTGTACTTTTGCCACAGTCTTTAGCTATTTTTCTTCCAAGCAATTAAAACAGTACGGTTAATGCACCTAAAAAACCAGCTGTTCAGTAGTTTAAAAATAGTTCTCCTTTTAACCATTTAACAGGGAATACATTTATTCATTTTAATGTACTCAAGAATGATTTATAGCAATGTCTGAGATTGGCTTTAGATTTGGGTCTCGAACATTCATTAATTGAAAAAACAAGATGTCAGATTTGCTCTATTTGGTGAGATCTGTTCTATTTAGTGATGGAATTTTAATTCAGAAACCATTACTTTTTAATAACATTTAATATCCATGCAAGACCCTAATAACTTTTTTTTCTTCAATGGAGTTTTGTTCTTGTCGCCCAGGCTGGATTGCAATGGCGCAATCTCCTGGAGTGCAATGGCACAATTTCAGCTCACTGCAACCTCTGTCTCCCAGGTAGGTTCAAGTGATTCTTGTGCCTCAGCCTCCCAAGTAGCTGGGATTACAGGCAGGCATCACCATGCCCAGCTAATTTTTGTATTTTCAGTAGAGACGGGGTTTCACCATGTTGGCCAGACTGGTCTCAAACTCCTGACCTCAGGTGATCCACTGGCCTCAGGCTCCCATAGTGGTGGGATTACAGGCATGAGCCACTGTGCCTGGCCAACTCCAATAACTCTTAATTTTATTTTATCCCTTTTACACACGTGTGAAAGATATTGTTAAAATGCATCTTAATTTAGCAGACATGGAAATAACACTGAAGATGATGTAAAATATATTTATATTAATAGCCTTACCTGTTTATGAAAAAATATTTTATATCTTAATATTTAGAATATTTAAAAATTCTATCTTAATATTTAAATTAAACAAAATTCAGTATTTAAGTATAATCAATAATGAATTACAAATTCAGTATCTATTTCAATGATGTCACAATAGTAAAATGAGTAGAAACAATTGGAAAGTCCTTCTTTACTTTCACAGTACAACTCACTTGTGCATGCAACGTACGGTGGGTCAGACGGAGCCCTGTAATACCCATCTTCACATTCACACCTGGAGGAGCCTTCTTTATCAGAAAAACTGTGAGTTGGACAACGAGAGCACTGAAGATCTTGAGAGGAAGACTTGTAGAACCCACGGCCACAGGCTGGGTATGTAAAAGAAGGTAAAAATGGAGACATGAGAGCAAATAGATCTTTAAAGAAAATTTGTATTATTTAGCAAGGAATCAAATATCAAATCTGATGTGTGAAAACCAAGCTCTTTACGACAAAATATTCATCTTAGGGTATATCAATAGCCAAATGTTATGATAGTTCGTTTTAAAACAAAATACCAACAAAGTAATACAGCAAACTTGCACCTGCAGTTGGCATCAGGCCAAAGTCTAGAGCAGAAAACTGAATACAAACATAATTTATTTAGACAAAACCTTAGAATATTTAATTCAGATATATAATTCAAATTTAACTTTGATTTCAACATAATTAACTTGTTTGTTGGTCTGCATTAGAACACTTCAAGTTATGTTTTCTTAATCTAATGTAGCTTTAAACCAACTTTTTACATGTTGATTTGGTTCATGTTGAAAAATATTAATGTAACTTTAATTACCAGACTAGAAATAATAATGATGTAAAAATTTTCAGCAGAAAATGATAGAACTATATTTCCCCAAATTTTCAGGAAACTCCAAGATATAATTTCAACCAATTTAAGTTATAAGGCAGCCTGGTTTCCACTAAGTGAACTTCTTTGTTGCTAAAAATAATGAAATCCTATGACTAGGAGATGGCTACACCACCAGAAACAAGGGGAAAGTCATCAACAGCAGGTACATTATGGCCCTGTTTCTCCTCTGCTGAGGGAGGGTTCGGGTGCAATCACACTAACGCAGCAACTGCTCTCAGCAATGAACAGAGATAGAGAGCCTTTCTGCCACCTCCAAATGAAGTTGCTCTTATTCACTTAGATTATGTAATTAAATCCAGTAACAGCATACCATTTAATAACACTGGACATTTCATACATTTATATTTATCTTCAATTAAATTTAGCAAGTTATTTTTCATTATTTCAATATTTTTTATTAATTGATCATATTACATGTTGAATGAATTCAATCTATCCTTCATATGTATTAAATATCTACTTACATTTTAATAACCTTCACATTTAGCAAAAAGAAAATCATATCTTTGAAGAAAAGTTAGTGACTACTTAACACAAATAAAAATTTAGCATTTAATTTATTGGCTGAAAGTTCATTTAATATTCTCCACTTGGGTATTATGCAGAAAATTAACTACAATTTTCACTTGGGTCAGGGGCATGGAAGGCAGGAACAATCCTAACTTACTGAGATGGCAGAGTTCTGAAAAAACAGTTGAGTCATCCTTTACTTCTGTTCAAATGCCGAATTTTAATGCACAATTTTGAATATATTTGGGAGCTCAAAATATTTTGGGAGGCTTCAACAAAGTAGCTATAAATTAGGGACTCAATTTAAAGGTATGTTATGTAGTGAATATAGATCAATAGATGACAGATAGATGATTGATAGATGATAGATGGATAGATAGATCCATTCATACATACATACATACATACATAGATTTATACAAGGATACAACCATCTCATTGTAAATTTACGACCTGCTACTGCCCTCAGAAGCCAGTTGGCTATGTTGTCTTTAGTTGGCTTCTCAATTAATACAAGAGAAAAGCAGTTACAGAAACAGGCAAAGAAGCACAAGGCATCTTCACATGTTCTCAGTAGAAATTATTACAAACATATGGCACAGAGAGAACAAAGAAATTGATTACTAAATACCATAACAAAAATATAAAACCTTAAAATGTTTCTAAAGATATGATCTTGCCACATTAAAAAATATGGTTAACAGAAAGGATAAAAGGTTTAGCTTAGATTTCTCGGGATGGAACGTCTTATTTTTTAAAATATTCACTCTATCTTGCTCTATGTATTATCTGTAATTCAAAGATCAGAGACAACATTCTGTAAAACGGAGAAGGCAATGCTTTACTCACAACTTGCTGTTTGAAACATTAAGGCCTGAAGAAGTAAAACAACAAAGGCAGACATCCAGACAAAGAAGAGCTGTGTGCTGACAAGTTTTTGATGACATCATACGTATGTTTACAGTTTTACAGGGCAAGGAGGTTATAGGGGGAGAATGGCAACATGATTTAACATTTCCAAGATAATGCCTACTAGTGGAATTCTCCTCAGAATTCTCATTCTCCCGTTGCAAATAAAAGCCACTAAATAAAGGCTGATTCCCCTTTTCCCACAAATGAGGTGCATTCCTTGCTCAACTTACAAGATTTCAAGAATATATATGATACCTAATGCACAGAAATTTAAAACTCTTATCAATTAACTTTCAAATTACATTGAATTCTGTTACCATTTTAACAGATGGAAAAACAGATTTAAAGCAAAAGTAACCTGAGTTCTTCAAATAATTCTGTTTGTCTAGGATAAAACTGGATTTAAACCACAGGACTACTGACACTCAGCCATATTCTATTCTACCACCATTTACTGTTAAATGAGCCAAAGTCTGACACTTATGTAATGGATCTCAAGGGCTTTAGCTACCCTAAAAATTTTCAATAGATCCTTATTATTTTTATACATTTTTTAGTAATTGAAAGCTATTACTTTAACTTAGAAAGCTATGAAATAATATCCTAACATAACTTAAGAAGAGATATTAAACAGATAGTCTCAGTTTCACTATGAATTTTGACATTGATGATACCTGCACAATTATGGAATATGTGTATGACTATCATTAAATAGATAAAGGCAATACCAGAAAAATGGGATCATAAAAGTTTTATCATTTTTTTCTTTGAAGTAATATTTGGTCTCAGTTCAGTTAATATTGAAAATAAGTTGTTGCAAGCCAATTTACATTTATCTATAAGGAAACTATCAATTTAGAGTTATTAAAAGTAAGTACAAAATCTTTGGAGCAATGGTGTTGAGAGTAAAGCCAAGAACCTGCAAAAACAAAAGTAGTACCTCTTAGGGTAACAGTGATCCACGGGGTGGAAAAAGCTTGGGAAAGCAGTAACAGATGCTCTTAAAATTAGAAATTGTGATAAGATCTACACGAACTACCTCGAGTTAAATATTCAATGAGATAAAGAAGAGTAAAGTGGCATATCTGAGAGATACACATACAGGAGAGTTAGACAAGCTCACCAACTACTTCCTGAAAAGCTACATGGAAATGCAGGCAATTTCTCCTCTTTCTAAATGCAGCTGGTCTTCTGGAAACTACTAGTAAAGTCTTCAGACGTAAATGCCTTCTGAAACCTTAAAGATAAATTCCCTTTATATATAATTATAAAGCATACAACAATAACTTTCTAGGAATTGTGCAACAGCAGTTTTACAAATTTTTCCTGTTTTATTTCTCAATTTGTTCAATAGCACATGAACTCAAAAGAAACTGTGAATGATATAGTATGTACCCTTTGATATAGTATGTTCTCTATGGTTAAAGTTAGTTACAATAAGAAGTATCACACACTGGGGCCTGGGGGGTGGGGGGCTAGTAGAGGAATAGCAGGGGGTGGGAGGATTGGGGAGGGATAGCATTAGGAGAAATACCTAATGTAGATGACGGGGCGATGGATGCAGCAAACCACTACCATGGCACGTGTATACCTACGTAACAAACCTGCACGATCTGTACATGTACCCCAGAACTTAAATTATAATAAATAAATAAAAAGAAATATACCATGTTAACTTTGTGTCTCTTGATGTTTTTGATTTTCTAACTGAACGTAGTTTTAAATGTAGTTTTACTCTATTGATAAAAATTAGAGATACATATAAAATTTGTTTTAAATATTTAATTACTTTTGTAAAAAAAAATTTCACCTCTTATTTTAATAATAGTATTTTTCCATGAAACCATGAAGACCTAGGATTGATTCTTTTGACTGTTCTATTAGTCCTTAGGGCTTTAATGAATAAAATAAGTTCATTATCCTAGAGTTAAAAGCTGTAATCTTGTCAGATTTCATACGTTAAGCAAGGTTTTGCTTAGTCTGTTCTTTAAATGCAAAACCACCAAAGAAAAAGGAAATCTAGGAAACACGTGAAACTTCTATATACCAGAGTAATAATATTATTTACTGCAATATAGCTACTGAATTACAACACATTATAAGATCTGCTATATTATTTACTGTTATAAAATAAATGTAGTATATTATAATTAATTTCAACTATTTAAATGACAATATATTATCCCACAAAATTGATTTAAATTGTATTTTAATTTAAAATTTTTAACAACATAAATGGCAATCAGATTTCCCATTTATAAATTAATTATTTAAGAATTAAGAAGCACCAAAATTCTGACATCAAATATATTTAAATATAGAAGAGAGCTAATACCAAATCCTCGTATGCTGATTCTCCATCAAATTATCCTAACAATCACATATTCCATAGTTGTGTTCAACAGACATTTTGTTTAAGCAATGGGATGCCAGGCGTCTGAGTCTATACTTGTATTATGCAGTTGATGGAACAATCAGGGTACTGGTATAACGACTATAAATGAACAATTCTAAAGGCCACCCAAAAGCCATACATTTCCATGCTGTTTTAATAGCTTAAGCAATTAGGTAGAATGGAATGTATCTTTTTCCTGAATGTAGGTGCAGATACCCAGACTTGGTCCAGTTCTTTAGGTTTATGACCTATAGGGGCATGCTTAGAAGAAATCTTATCCAATTATAGTTCTAAGAATACTCCTTCCCAAAATCGTGTTTTTAGAAAATCCACCTACTATAAAGTTCTTTTTCAGTCAAAAAAGATCTCCTGATCCTTAATGGGCTCATTTTTTGGAATTCTTAAGCACTAACTTTTATCTCAGACATACTTCACACCATCCTAAACATTAGGCACTGATCATATCTTACTTGGCTATCCTCAATGGCTGCACATTAGGAAAGCTTTGATAGGAAACTAAAGTCTTGACTCTATCACAATAATTAAATCATTTTTAGGGCCTAGACTTTTCTATATTTAAAAAAAAAGTTTTGTAGGTGTTCAAAACCAACATCCTAGAGTTTCCAAGTATTTTCTTAGACTATCAAAGTCTCTAAAGAATACATAATTAATAAAATATCTCCCCTACAATATTGATGAGGTAAAATTAGATATTATCAAAAATTTAAAAAAGTAAAATGCAAAAATTAAAATCCATTAATAAGCTAATCAAAAATAGGCAAGGAATCTGAATTGATGTTTCTCCATGAAAGCTATACAAATGAGTAAGAGAGACACAAAATGATGTGGCAATGGCTACTGAGCACTTGAAAAGATATTCAACATCGTAAGTGATTAGGAGAATGGAAATCAAAACCATATATCCAGTAGGATGGCTATAACCAAAAAGATAACAAGTGTTGGTGAAAACATTAAGGAATTAGAACCCTCCTACACTGCTTGTAGGAATGCAAAATGGTGTAGCCACTTTCAAAAAGACTCTCCGTTCATTGAAAGAATAAAGATTGTTAATACATGATCCAGCAATTCTACTCTTAGGCATATACTCAAGATACATGAAAACATATATGCACACGAAAACCTGCACATTAATGTTCATGGTAGAATTATTCCCAATGCCAAAAAGTGGAAATAATCTAATGACCATCAACTACTGAATGAATTAAAACAATGGAATATTATCCACTAATTAAAAGGAGTTAAATACAGACACATAATACAACATGGATGAATCTTTAAAACACACTACATAAGATAATCCAATCATAAAAGACTACCTATTATATGATTTCATTTATATGAAATATCCTAAATAGGCAAATCTACAGATATAGAAAGTAGATTAGTAGTTTTTGGGGAATGGGATGGTGAGCAAAATTGGCATGTGATGTTGATAGATACAAGGTTTACATTTGAGTAATTACAATGTTATAAAATTGATTTGCAGTGATAGTTGTACAAATCTGGGACTACAATAAAAACCCATGTATTGTACACTTTAATGAGTGAATTGTATGATATGTGAATTATATCTTAATAAAGCTCTTATTATAGAATCCATCAGTGCTAGGCACAGTAACTCATGCCTGTAATCCCAGAAGTTTGGGAAGCCCAGGCAGGCGGATCACCTGAGGTCAGGAGTTTGAGACCATCCTGGCCAACAAGGCGAAACCCCAACTTTACTAAAACTCCAAAAATTAGTCCGGCATGGAGGCAGGCACCTGTAACCCCAGCTGCTTGGGAGGCTGAGGCAGTAAAACCACCTCAACCTGAGAGGCAGAGGTTGCAGTGAGCCAAGATGATGCCACTGCACTCCATCCACTGTGGGGCCTGGGCAACAAGAGCAAAACTCTGTCTCAAAAAAAAAAAAAACACAAAATGAATCCATCAATAATGACCTTCAAATCTGAACACTTAAATAGGCAAACATTAAGAAAAAACAGCAAATTTTATTTGCTTATATTAGTATATTTTTCTAACAAATATACTCCATATGTATCAAATTTTATAAAGTTGCATTTAGGTATAATAAATTACCTATGTACAACTACCATGTACTCAAAAAAATGAAAAACTAAAAAAATAACCTCCAGATTACTTTTAAGACTACTAGAAATCTATTATCAATATATTATCTTAACCCCTTTGTTAATTTAGTACGTATTTTTAGAGTTTCATAAATAATAGCTTATCTTTTATCTGAGGAGTAGTACTTCCAACACTTAAAAATAGTCTTATCAAAACCAAGTTTATATTTAGTGGAGATTTTTGATACATTTTATACAAACATTTGTGATTAAATTTCTGAATAGATATTAAACATTCTTATTTTTCACCCACATTACTTTGCCAGATGAGGGCTGGTCTCCTCCCATCTCTCCTCTTCTCCCCCATTAGCTAATTGAGTTCAACTTGACTCAACTTCCTCAGGTCTTACTCCATTTCCAGACCTGTGATTTTAAGCACAATTGAACTTTTTCTGAAGGAATTATGTATGTCTGTGTGTAAAATATAAGGTTTTGCAGATGTTTCCGGCCACAGTTATGCAGCTGCAAATAGTTTATTAATTATGAACTATAAGTAGATTGTTCTGTAATTGAAACTTTCTGTGCTTTAACATCATTGTAAAATCTACATACAAATGTAGTTAGGAATTCTAATGAATGCTGTTATTTTATTTATTGCAGATGGATATTTATCTTCATTCAGTCAAAGCCAGTCTGTTTCCATAGGAGCTTTCAAATATTAGTGTCTATTAATATCTACGCTTCTACAAGGCAAAGGGGAAAGCACAGCTTATAGAAATAGTACTCCCACTGCTCAAAGAACTGACCTCATCTGGGATGGACAGATCCAGACTCTGTATTTTAATCCTATTGACTGTGCCTCAGTGGGAATAATTACAAAAGTCTGCCTAAAATACAGATCTCCTGTCACTAATATGCTATGATTTTTCACGTTGAGAATGAACAGCGGGCAGGGAAGATAAAAACAACATGATGTAATGAGCATATTATGGTTTGTGAAACACCATCCCTACCACGCTGAACATGCAAGAGTTTAGAAAAAATACCATGCAGAATATAAACTTTTCCATAACAGGTACTTATGTGCTTGATGATAATATGGCGATTTTTAAAACTAAAAAAAAAAAAACTCATTTCAAGGCATTATACGTGTCTGTGTTTGTTATTTAATTATTTGATGTTTTATTAATACTATATAGTGAAAAAGAAAAACACGTAAAATAAGCTTTAAAAAATTTTGTTTTAAAGTATAGAACATAAAATGAAATAAAACAAAACATTATATAAACACATCTTTATTTAAATTATCAGCTTGGACTATGTTAAGAATTTGGTTGAGGTCTGCAGTTTATTACTATTTATTTCACCAAAAGATCACTAAAATTCTGATGTCATTACCCAAATGATATAAAAGAGAGAAAAAATGTCGTTAGAATATTCTAGAATTCTTTTGTGTTATTACGCATTCTTCTTTACAAATATGAGCCTATCTTAAAGAGGTACTATGATACAGCGAAAGAGATCCAGATTTTAATTCAAAGGATCTGTGCTCAAATCCACTCCACAACTTACTAGCATAATATTGGAGCAAAGTCAGTCACTTCACATTGGGCTTCTACTTCCTTATTTCCTTGATAACTCTAAATTGTTATAGACACAGTGGTTATTTTTTATATTTCTATCTGCAAATGCTTGTTTATAATGATAACACAGTAATCAAGTGTCTAGCTGCTGAACTACCCTCCAATTGTTTTAACTTAAATGCTATCTTTAAAAAAATGTGTTTCTAACATCATCAGCCTAACCACCCTTTTAAATATACCATATACAAATGTACAGTACACCCACTTAGTCTTTCAGAGATGCCTTAGCAAGCAACAGTATAAAAAACAGGTTCTACAAGCGCTGTCCTGCATTTGCATGGCACCCCTGATAGTGCCTAATTCCCGTGAGAGATCCGTCTGACTACTGGTTTACCTCTAGCTTTTACCGTGCCATTGTTGCTGAACCCTGTCTGTGTTTCCAAAGATGTGCACACTCATTTTGGTTCATGCAGATAAGGATTCAGAAATAGAATTTTTAAGTAAATTACTAAAAAGCATCAACTTGTGAAAAAAAAGAAAGATTCAAAATGAAATGCAAACCCTTCTGGATCTCACTCAATAATGTCTTCATAGGTTTACTCTAAGAGTTCACTCTTTAGACTTAAACAAAACAAAAAAAAACAAATGAACTATGAAATCTAAGGATCTAGTAACTGGACAAGAAAAGCACTAAAATAAAGTACTTTTAGCTCTAATTTAAATCTGTGACAAAACAATATTATTACGGGGTTCTCATGGACTAAAAATTACTTAAATTAGGGGAAGTTAGCTTAACAAACTCAAATATATTACTTATTTGTAGGAACTTAAAAATGTGGCTTATTTCTGACACAGCATTACTTTATCCTACCAATAAACTTTTTTGAGGACATGTCTTTATGAATAAGATGCAGCAATTAGGAGAGTTCTTACCCCACAATTAGTGTTTGGAAGATTTCAGACAGGAGGCACAATTTTCAACAGCATTTATGCCACTGCCAAGTTTATTTTCAAATAGTTCTCTTACATTTACTAAAGTACCATAAATTTTGCATATCCATTTTATTATTCATTTTCATTATGAAAACATACTGAGAAAGGTCAGCTAGTGTAGGCTTTATATTAAAACTATTATATGAGTGATAATTCCTCTTTTTAAGTATCATTACATTTGATTTTACATAATCATTTTAACACATTTATCAAAAGATAAAATTCATATTTTGAATGATAGACACTGTCAGTCTCACTATATATAGTCTTACTTCAATGATCCTAAAAAGGCAGGATGGCTTGTCCTTTATACCAATTATAAGGCTAGCAGCTCTCCTAGTATTTATTAGCTTTGTGGTCTTTACAAATTTTCTCAAGTTCCAAGTCCAGTTTTCTGATATATAAAATAGAGAAAAAAATAATAAGATTATCTTATAAGATTGTTATGAATTACAGTACATAGTTCATGTGAAGAACTTAGCATGCTGCCTGGCGTAGACTAAGCACTCAATAAATAGATAACTACTGTGAATATTTTACAATGTCAATTTCCAAGCAAAGTTTTGATCCCACTATAATTCCTATCCCAGATAACCTCTGAATCACTTTCTCCATTACCAAATGTGTAAGCAAATAAGAAACGCAAATTTGTTATTAACAAAATATGGCCCAGTATTCATTCCTCAAACAAATAAGTATTATTTGCATACTGTGTATCTATTACTGTGTCAGGCAGGCAATGGACCAAAAAGGTATATCAGCTAAAAAAAGCAAATACTCAGGATCTCTAAATACTACATTTATCTTTTTGACCACTAGCTTCAAATGGTATGGATATTCAGTTGATTATAAGCTTAAGCTAATTAAAGATCTGATATTCAATAGTAAATTACTTACATAAATTATAAATATTGTACCTTAATTTGTATTTTTTACAGCACACCCAATTATCTCTTATTTCAGAGGTGACTATAAACTCTAAAGTCACCTTTCCTGCCAAAGCTGTAGCATTTCATCAATGTGAAATGAGAAAACTACTCAGCATAGGTAGACATGCAGGAAGTGTGTAGGGACACATTATTGACCAATTATATATAAACTGAAGAGCTATCTGTGGCAGCTATTGGCTTGATTTTCAATGAGGCAAATGACAGATCTGGCAATGTCAGAATATTCTATAAGGGCAGGTTACTTCAAGTTCATAAAAACTGTAACTTTAGTCCAATTCAAAGGATTAAACTTAGACTATTTTGTGAGTGACTTGTCAATTATTAATCTTTCTCCCATAATATATTTAAATCTATATATTTGTAGAAAAAAAGCCTTGAAAAATCCATAGCTAAAAATGAGAGAATTAATTTCATCTTAATTTCCTAAAATAAATAGCTGTATTTATATGAAAAGCAGTCTACATATGGGTTTTTCACTATCAGTTTTCTGTGGTAATTTTAAAAATGATTAAAGCAAAATCATCAGTTAAAGCAATCTTTCTAGCTATTTGGTGAAGACTCTGTTTCCGTATTTAGTCAATTGTAAAATGTGGATCAATACTAAGTCTTGTGAAGCAAATAACCCTAAAGCAGTTTAAGGCAGTTTGAACATGTGGGGAGATAAATAATCATTTCTGTTATGTCAGTGTACAATTTTCTGGAGATCATAAAGAAATCAGTTTACCCTGAAGCATGACATATTAAATAGATGCATCAGGACAATGAGAAGATTCACTCAATCCTTAAGTCCTAGAAATAAAAGAAAATACCAAGCAGAATAAATCCTTATAAAATTGTTGTTGAGCTCAATCCTTTTTTTCAAAAATGGAGCAGGCAAAAGAAAAAGAAAGAAAGAAAGAAGGAGGGAGGGAGGGAGGGAGGGAGGAAGGAAGGAAGGAAGGAAGGAAGACGGAAGGAGGGAGGGAGGGAGGGGGAGGGGTAGGAGAGGGAAGGGAGGGAAAACAGAGAAGGCCAGGTTTGCGCATGCGCGCCTGCACACGCACACGGACACGACGCGCGCGCGCGCGCGCACACACACACATACAGTTGCAAGATCTATAGAATTGTTAGAGAGATGCAAAGTAGTAAGAATTCTGGCTGGATTTTCACACTCTCTACTCCTTCATGACAGAACACCAGTTAATTAATTGCTAACTTTTACCTCCACATCCAAGCAAATAATTTGCCTTAGCTCTCTCTATCTATATCCTACTAACTTTACATCCATAGCATTTTGCAAAAAGACAAGGTAGGCACTAGCAGAATATCATTTAATTATGTTTTTCAAAACAAACTTCAGAAAAAGTAGCTACATATGTAAAGAAACACCCTATATAGTTTCATTCTTTTTAAAGGAATAATATCCAGTCTTCATGAATCAGTTAAAAGCTTTACCTACTCCATATTTTCTGACCTCTTAAGGCTAGTTAGGAGAAGAGTTTCACTCAATACAATGTACCACCATTATGACATTCACACTGCCATAAATATTTCTTTATGCATGTGTCCTCTAACTCACTATGAACCCCTCAAGTTCAGGGATTATAATACATGTATCCATGGATTCCCAAAGCTTAGCACAATGTCTAGCACATAGCAGGAGGTTAACCTATGTCTGTTGAATGGATGATTGAAGGAATTTTATTCATCCTCCAGCATTATGCATCTGGCAACACCATCCCGCTTACTAAAGGTTAATTCACTGACAACACTTAGTAAATTTTTCACAGTAATCAGAACAATTGGACTGATGTGGCACATTCTTAGTAGAGGGGAGTGCAGCCTTGGCTGCAGAATTAAAGAGAGACACTTCACTGGCTTTCAGTCTTCCAGCCTCCTTGTTATGCTGCACAGGGAGACAACTGCACAGCCATGTTTAGATTAATGCATTAGATGATTTTAACATGATTCTATAAGCATGCTTAACACAGTAACATGAAAAAGTGTATGAATGAGATGAAAAGCATTTTAGGAGCATATAATTGACTACCTTCTCTGAACACAGGAGAGAAAAGGTCCAAGAGAAGGAAAATAGCTAACTGAGAGTTATAAATTATAACAAAACTATCATTGCAGGGTTGTTTCCAAGGCAAAATTTTAAATAATAATAGTGTTTTCCTGCTCTGGATTATTTAAAAAGCTATTTTTCTTTAAATACATGACCTATCCAAACTCAAAAAAGTAATTTTCTAATTTTAGATTACTGAGAATTGCCATACAATGAGTACACAATACTTTCGTTTCTGTTGGTAATTTGTAACTAGACAGGCCACTATTAAAATAAATTCTTGTAATTAACATTTCTATTGGAAAACAGAAATACCACTGATTCTTTCTTATGAAAAATAATTATTTATTTCTTACTGCCTCTTTTAAATCTTTAAACAATTGTAGAGTAAGCAAAAAAACTAATTTAAAAACAATGGGATGTTACATCTTTTGTTTTCTTTTATTATGAGTATAAATACACATATATATTCACACACCCTTCTATGCATTTGTTTTCCCATTAAATTTCAAATGTCTCTAAGATACGTTAATTCATTTGATCTATGACTTACGGAGGGGCACGACAAAACTAAAGGTGGAAGCTTTTATATATATATATATATATATATATATATATATATATATATATACTACTTTACTTTTTTCAAGTTATAAACTAGGCAAAACTATAAAGTACCTTAATATTCAGAGTGAACTCTGAAAATGTATAGTCAGCTCTCCATATCCACTGGTTCTGCATACATGGATTCAACCAACCATTTTTTTTGTTATTTTATTGGGGATAAAATAACAAAAAATTAAACAACAATGAAAAAAATACAAATTTTAATAACAACACACATATAACAACTACATGCCCAGGATTTACATTGTATTAAATACTATAAGTAATCTAGAGATTATTTAAAGTATAGAAAAGGATGTGCATAGTTTATATGTAAATATTATGTATGCCATTTTATACAACAGACTTGAGCATCTGTGGATGTTGATATCCAAGGGTATCCTGGAACATATCCCCACTTGATACTGAGAGGCAACTGCAATGACAAGCACTACAAAGTATTAGACTCAACACCTATATGTGCATATGTTTCAGTCTGAAATAATTTAGAAGTATAACACTGTTTTCTCATAGGAAATGATAATAAAGTAAATGTGTACATTTCCAACAAAAATGTATTGGAAGTTCTCACAAAAGAAAGGAAAATCTAGAATATAATGATTGATTCTACCTCTATATTAATGGTGCTATAAAAGAATATGTATAGAGAGTTGACAGCACATTACATCTTCCTAATTAGTTAGTATTAAATCATCCCAAAACCTCACTAACGATTTGAAAATGTCAATTTATACTAACCAGAACACAACAAATAAGGAAGGAAAAAAATCAGTTCAAAGACTGTACCCAAATGAAGCGGTTACAAACATACAGGATAAAGGCAGACAGATTGTGAAGACATACTGTCACAGATGGATACCAGGTGGAATGGATCAGACAATATTTTTAGAATAGATTTTTTTTCAACATTTAAGTTAAATTACCCTTTAGGTAAATGTTCAACAAAAGACTGACAGAAAAACTAGTTTTACATGCATCTAAATAAACAGAATATCTAAAAGCCAAAGGGCGAATGATTTATTTTTGTATTACTTAGGGATAATCAAGCATTGTATAAGAACTTGTAAAACAAACATTTTGTGAATGGATGAACAACAACGATAAAGGAGGTATCTGATACTTGAACACTTCCTTTGTGCTTTCATTTCATTTCACCATAATGAGCATACTGCCTATGGCATAGCAAAACAAAGGGTAATACTTGCCAAATGCCAGCAATTACAAAAAGGAGAGTCACAACCTTGTAAGAGTATGACTATTCCTTTTGCCATTTTTCAACATGATTATTTTGTAGTTTAAGTTAGCAGCTGTTTAAATAAGAGGATAGAAAGTGAAACTTTTCATGCTACAGATGTTAAAAGATAATGTCCAGGCATAGAGTCAATAAGGTTTTAAGGTTTTGGATTTTTCCAGACTGAAATCCTACTCTTATCACATATTACTGTTAAATGCTATAAAATATTACACAAAATTAGAATTTAGAGAAAACAATTTTTAGCAAGATGCATTGCTTTTTGCTTATTTCCATTACATCTTTGCTTTATAACTTTTCCTTCTAAGTGATGTCCTCAAATGGCACAGTTGTCCAAACTTTTAAATAGTTTTCTGTTCATTGATGAAATGTATTGAGTGACTAACTGCAAAGCATTGTGCTTGCAGCTCTAATAGCATAAGTGCCATTCAATATGGTTTAACATTTCACTCTCCACATAAAAAATACAGTTAAGTTTATACATTGGCTTTGCCTTAACATCTAGATCATGATTTCATTAATTTTTTAGTAAATTACTTCTTCCACTACCCTTTTAAATAAAGTTATATTACAAAGAAATGGAGAGTTCTGAAAATGTAGTACTTCCTTCTAAATTATGGCATACACACACTTTAGAGTGCATATGTCTTAAATAATTGTTAGAATCATTGTTTAGATTAAAATACATACATTTTCCATTCAAATATTTAATTGTGATATATTATATAATAAAATATATATTTGTATTTTTACATATAGTATATAATTACAGTAATATGTCTTTGGAATTAACCACTAGAAGTCCCTATTTCTCTTTATATTATATTTAATTGTATTTATATAATCACAAATTCTGCTTTATTACTTCAATATCAAAAAACAAAGTTAACAGAAATCTCCAAGAGCAATAATTCTTGACCTTTTCTTAAAATCTAAATGTTTTGTGTAAAGTAATTGTTCAAGAATTTGGTCAAGTGAAAAAAAGATTTGACTGAAGTATAAAACAGAAGCTCTGACTTCACAGTAATGGTGAATTCCACAGCGCAGGGCAGGAAACCTTGCATGGAATTAAGTACTTTTACATTACATTTCTTATATTCAGTATCATTTGTGAAAATTGTATGGAATAGGTTCTTAGACTTGCCATTAACTTCTACTCTTGACTCTCTGAAATCTGATCTTTCACAGATTTGCCAGCTGTTTACCATATAGGATTATCACATAGTATTATGTGAAACCATTTAATTAGAGAGCTTAGATAATGATATCAAAATTAGTAGTATTTTTAGCTCTCAGTATTTGCCAACATCTCCCAAGTTATTTCTGTAGAATGAAAAAGGTTTATGTTCTATTTGTCACTCTTTCTTTTTTTCTGGTGTATTCTCTTTGAATAAATAAGTGTGTCATTTACTAATGGATTAGTATATTGTTGCATGTTTTAAAAAATGTAAAAAAAATTCACTTCAAAGCTCATTTGATATATCACACTAGTAGATAAAGAAATAAAGCCTTTCACAGTATACCTCATGTTTCATAACTATATCAATTAATTTTCAGAGAAATAAACCACAACAATAAATAAATAAAAAATGTATAACATGCCAGAAGAATTAATAAGAATGTAACAGAATGTAAAATTCCTAACCAATAGAGAGCCCCAAAATAACATGGAGTCACACTAAAGGTATTTAACTAGAGCTTTTTAAAAAAATACTCAAGTCAAATCTAGAGATAGTTCTATCAAGGTGTATACTATGTAGTGCTAGCTTCCTGAAGAGAGCCATTACAGGTATATTTTCTAAATTTCCAAACCACATCACCTCCTTAGTGAACCCATATCTGACCTCTGGTTTAAGTAATTGAGTCCCTCATCTGTCTTCCCATTCCTATATTTTAGCACCACAGAAAATAATAGAGATATGAATTTATATATATAGGCAGATCATCTATCTTTCTATCTCTCTATCATCTATCTATCTCATGCTGAGTACATTATACCCTCACTAAAATCTTGCCACATCATATTTTTCTAACTAAATGTAAAGTGTCAAATATATTACCTTTATATTTTGCAGTTTAATTCTTTGAAGTCTTCCATTGAAGTTTCATGCCTTACCAGTGAAACTCTGACACTGCCAAGTATGTTGGTGTTTTACGTATATTTATACTCATTGTAATTTTATTTACCAAAATAGAAGAAACTTGTATCTGTGAATGCATATTGATGGTTAAGAAAAAAATGAAAGAACAGTGAAGAATAGTCCTTCAGACTGCAGGCTATGGAGTCAACCACTTTGAGTTCAACTCCTGAGTTCAAGCAATAGAACTATCATTAGACCACCAATAGGAAACTGCCTTGGTTTCCTCATCTGTAATACAGGAATAATATGACATTTTCCTAATAAGATCGCTATGAGGATTAAAATAAAGAACATGTAAGAGTGTCTGGCACACATGAAGTAATTTACACATATCAGCTAATATTATCATCATAATTATTATAACATAGTAAAGAATATCATTTTTTAAATAAGATAATATTGCTTCCTCCATAACATACAAACATTTCTGAATAGTCTATAACATTTTTTCAAACAATCTGTTTAACTGTCTCATTATATAAACCATGTAGCTAAATGTCTGAAAGTTTCAACTTAGAAATTCCTTTAATAGTTTCAACAAGTAAGGAAATACTGTATATTGGATCTTTAAATAGTATCATTTAAAAAAATCTTCATTTGAAAATAAGCATGTTTTCCTCCTGTTATTGATCTCAATAGACTTACTTTAACATGTTATTTTGGTAGAAGTAAAACTCTATCCTCTACAACAGAAGGAAACATGCCAAACTCATGTTCCAATATGTGTAACTTGAAATTTATAACCAAACAACAACAACATAACTAAGATTGATAAAAACTCAGAAAGGCCAAGCATGGTGGCTTACACTTGTAATCGCAGCAATTTGGGAGGCCAAAGTGGGCAGATAGCTTGAGCTCAGGAGTCTGAGACAAGCCCAGGCAACATGGTGAAACTCTTTATCTACAAAAAATACAAGAAAAATAGTGAGATGTGATGGTGTGCGTCTGTAGTTGCAGCTACTCCAGAGGCTGATGCAGGAGGATCACTTAGGCCTGGGACACAGAAGTTGCAGTGACCTAAGATGATGCCACTGCACTCTCACCCAGGCAACAGAGACAAACAAAAAGACTCCAAGATTTGGAAGGCTCAGAAAAAAAAAAAGAAAAAAAAAAAACCAAAAATAAACAAACAAAACCCTCCTAATAGGCAATTAGTATAGATAAAAAGTTCACTAATCAAAAAAGTTCTAATTGACTCACTAACCAAAAAAGTTATAATTGATTTGCTAATCAAAATAGAGTTCTGTGAAAATACAACTTATCTTTGAAGTCAGTTCATGCTTTTTCTTTGCTACCCTAAACAGTGATCTAACTCTCTATATACAATTTGCTATTAATCTGCTTCCCACCTAACGTGAAGAATCTGACAATTTTTTCTAAAGACAACTAAGAAAAACAAAAGCTCCCATTTTCCTTGTTCATGATCACAAAAGGAAAATATTTTAGGGTTTCTTCCATTGTTATTTCTCCTAGCCAGTGTGTCCACAGAAACTTAATTATAAGAGATTTATGACATGTGGACATAGTAGAAGGTAGACAAAAGGTGGTGTGGTTGGTCACCTCATCATTAATGAGTCTGAAAATAAGCAAGAGAGAAAGAGAGAGTACATACTACTCTATTGTCCAAAGTAATTATCAGGGGATGCATTTTTTGTGTGCAGTTTCATTTTCTTTTGCACTTTTTGAGACAGGATCTCACCCTGTCACCCAGGAGGAGTGCAGTAGTGTGATCACTATTCACTGTAACCTCAACTGCCAAGGCTCAAGTGGTTCTCCCACCTCCGCCTCCTGAGTAGCTGGGACCACAAGCAGGAGTCACCACACTAGCTAATTTTAACATTATTTATAGAGACAAAGTCTTGTTATATTGCTCAGGCTGGTCTCAAATTCCTGGACTCAAGCCTCAGCTTCCCAAAGTGATGGAATTACAGGCATAAGCCACTACACCTGGCCCATTTTCATAAGCCAATTTGTCACTGAAAGTCTGCCACCAAATAACTGATATGAATCCTTTGAGAACATATCTGATCATCATAATATATGAGAACAGAGGCATAAGATGCTTCTTCCAACTACAGAAATACATGTACCTGATTTTCTAGAAAATCATAAGGTAACATTAGTATCTTCCATATCAATGTATTTGACAAAAGTAATGTAGGCTGCATGCATAAATGAATGCCCTATAACAGAAGCCCCACATTTGAGGAAATTTAAGAGCTCTTTGACTCCAGCCCTGGGCTTCAAGTTAAAGATTTGGGCAGACTCAGGGACTTTCTCCTTCCGTCTTTAGGGAAGACTCTTAAAACATACATTAATTGTCTTTATTTTCTTACGTTATCATCACCTACTCTTTTGCTTGGGTGTCTTTGTTTCCTGAGACAAACAGCATAGAGTCCCTAGAAGTTCTGCATTTCTGGAAGTATCTGAAAGTAATCACCTTGATGCTTTACATTTTACATGTGACCACAGTGAGGAAATAAAAGATCTAGACAAAATTTACATGAGAATTACAAGGCTCCAACACTTTACAAATTGTCTTATATATGGAATATAATTTCTAACTCTCCAGAGCAATAGTTTTCAAATGAATGTGATTCTGCCCCATAGGAAACATTTGGCAATGTCTGCAGACATTTTTGATGATCATAACTGGGTGTGGAGGGTGTCTGTTACTGGTATCTAGTAGGTAGACATCAAGCATGCTGCTAAAGATCTTATATTCTTTCTACAACAAACAATGATCCTGTACAAAATGTCAATAGGGCTACTGTTGAGAAATTCTGCTTTACTACGAACAGGCATCAGTTTTACTTCCAGGCTCCAGGTATCTCCCTGTAACAGAGCCCATCTAACTAAATGAAATAAATAATGGTTATTGCTGTTTTTTTCAAAATATTTATACAGAAGTAAATATAATTTTATTAGAAAAGTTAGTTTCATCCTTCAAAATATTAGTTTTTCTTCAAACTGACCTAGATGATTTGCTTAGAAATGAACTTTGAAATAATTCTGTAAAATAATTTAAAAAACTTTGAAAAACTAAAAAAAAAGTGCTATATAGATTTAAGTTGACAGAACTATTGTTATTACCGCCATCCCTTCTCTTATATCAATGTCCCTATTTCATATTTCAAAAGGAAAAGCAGAAGAAAATCTCCCTCTGAATTTGTCATTTCTTTAACAACGGAAAACTTAAAAGTTTCTACTTTCTTCTACCTCTCATATCGAGTTAATCAATTCTTGTTCATTATTCTTTTGACCCTCTCATTACAGTAACTCTATCAAATCATAATTATACCTCACCTCATTTACGATCCTATATTCCTGATTTGTTTCAGTCATTTGCTAATTCATTCAACACATATTCTGGGTACTTCTTATGTACTTATTATGCTAAGAACTAGACCCCTTGTAGGAAGAAAAATAGACACAGTTCCTGCCGTCACAGAGCTCTCCCTTTGTAGAAAGCCAATAAAAAAATAAACTGTTCTAATAAAGCATTAGGTGTTATGAAAGGAGATCACTGTAGAAACATGAGTAGGTGGTGTCTTTGGTATTACTGAAACATGTAGAAAAAGCAAGAGATACTCAAGAGACTGGAAGGAGACACGGTCAAATAACTAGTAGAGAGAAAAAAGATCATGGCACCTCTAAGACAATGATCATGGTGCCTTGGAGGCAATGTCAAATGGCTGAATTGCCAAATACAAGTGGAAGAGAAGCAAAGGTCAGAGCTGGAAAAAGAGACAGAAAAAAGAGGTACAATGTTGTTTTTTTCTAAGTGGAAAAGAAATAGATTGAAAAATTTTAAAAAGATGGTGTTATGATAAGACTTCCATTTGGAAAGATTACTGTAGCCACATTGGATTAGCAGGAGGCAGAAAAAGAAACTAAAGGCACAGCTTTGTTGGTAATGCAAGGTGACATGTAAGAAGATGACAGCCGACTGAGGCAGTATGCATCAATTAGTCTAGCAGGAACTGGACATTGAGAAAATCTCTGAGAAGGAAAATCAAGAGATGTTTAATATATATTCCCTAGTCTCTACTCTTATACTTTTCAGTTATCCAGCATATACCAGCAGATTCCATTTTAAAACACTAGAAATTAAAATGAAGTTTGATTTACAATTGCAAGTGGGGTCCTCAGGCATGATATGAGATAGGCAAGACAAGTAAGCTTCCCTCATTAGACAGATTACAGAAGTGGAGGCTCAGAGGGATTAAGTAACCTACTCAATTTTGAAATGTTGCTACATAGTAAAAATAGGCTTAGAACCCAGTCATTCATTTCTGAATCCATTTCTGTTTTCAGTAAAGTATGCTGCTTCAGGATTTAGAATTCTAGATTCTAGATTCTGCTTCTAAACTTCTGTAAGTCTTGTGTTGTTCGGTGTGTACTGTATAATCTGATACCTGATGACTGTCAAGTACAATTTTCTAATCGTTTCATAAATGTGTATGTTTATTCACTAGCCATTCCAAATAGGAATGGAGATGAAAAACATAAACTTATATTGAATATGGCTTGAATGAATAACATTATAAACAAGTATTGATATTAATATTAGTAATGTTTGAAAAAGAAATACATTAGCATTGTTCAAGCAAAAATTATGTTACACATGGGATCGCTGGCACTATGATCAGAACATAAATATGTAACGAACTAGAAAAATCAAATTTGCCTTAACACAGGCTTATTCTAAATGCATGTTAATTCCAGTTGATTGAAAGAAAAATTAAAAAATTGAATTGCCTCTTCCTCCAAACCATAATTTTTTTCTACTTAATTAAATTTGACATGTAATTCTATAAAATGCTTTATATTTTCCACTCTAGATTTAGCTCCAAAAATTATACTTAGTCATTTTTCTATTATGAAATATGAATGAGTCACAGTTTAATAACTTAATTTTAGAGAATTATAACTTTTGTTAGTGAAAGTTAATTATCAGTTACATGAACATCAATTTAATTTGGGATATGACACGTAACAATAACTTTTATTACTATTATTATACTTTAAGTTCCGGGGTACAGGTGCAGAATGTGCAGGTTTGTTACATAGGTATACACATGCCATGGTGGTTTGCGGCATCCACCACCCCTTCATCTACATTAGGTATTTCTCCTAATGCTATCTCTCCTCTATCTCTCCACCTCCTTGCTATCCCTCCCCCATATCCCACCCCCAACAAGCCCTGGTGTGTGACCTTCCCCTCCCTGTGTCCATGTGTTCTCAACAATAACTTCTTATATTTAAAAAGCTAAACTATGCAGGAATATACTTAGAAAAGTGATTGTTTTGGAAACATAAAATATGTGGAAAAAGAAAGTCAAAAGCTTTATATGACCAGTGATTATATAATCAAACCAGGACCCTTTCAAGAATGAAAGAAGAGCAATTAATAACAGCAGAATGAACGTCGCCTTAATCACTAAAATAACAATAAAAGGAAATAAAAGAGTTCTTGGAATTACAGTGATGAGTGCCTTAGTAAAATTCACTCTAAATATAAAAACTAAAGACATACATGTAGACATACAGCCGGCATACACTATACAATAACCTAGACACACACAAAAATTTTGAAATTTAGAGATTTTATGACATTTTTTTACCACACAGCTCCTTTACCAATGCTGTCAGGAGTTAGAATCAATTTATTTCTTAGCATGAATCTGCTCAAAACCAAGTTTAAAACTGTGAAAAGTTTTTGTTTCTTTATTTGCTTTTAACATTCCTCCATACTAACTAAAGCGCCCTGATTTAGTGCTAAGAATCTGGGTTTCTTGTCTCAGTGAGAAAACAGATTTCATTCCCCAGTCATGTTTTTTTTTTTTTTAATGTATCCTATAAAGCCATTTAACCATTTTCAATCTATAGGAACAGTACTCAATTTTCTTAGAAAAGCAAAGAGTAAAGACCAAACACATCAAATCCAATAAAACCTCTCATAATTCCTGCACTTCAGTTCTAAAGTGCCACAGGACAAATTTTTTAGCAGGGGGAAAATAAAATACGGTTTAACTCAAACTGTTAAAGCCATGAAATGCGAATAATAACCACTTACAGTATATAATACAAAAGCAATATGTGACCATAAAAGCATTCTTCCATGGTACCAGAGATTTTAATCCATTTTTGTAAAGAACAAGAGGTATTAAAGAGTTGAAACAGAATTTTTTAAGATGTCCAGAGAAAGAAATATCCATTAGTAAGTGGCATTCTCACTGGGATTGCATTTCGTGAATATTCTCCATCAAGAAGATGAGAATATCAGTTTTTACACATTAGTCCAGGAAAGTGATAGTCTGAAATTAGAGCTGCTAAAAACAGGCAGGTACTGTGAAATTCAAGGAAATGCTGCATCAAAAAGCTAAAGGAATGAAAAAAGGATAAAATTCTCTTTATCCTTGCAAAATTGGCACATTATTCCAAATGAGGTAACAGGCAGAACCTCACAGATTAAAAGGAATTTGAGGACAAATGTTTCATTCAGTAGGCCTTTCTATATAGCAGATAACTTTCCACCCAGTAAAGAAGAGCCTTGTCTTTTATTAACTCCATTTGAAGGTTTATGTTACTATTAAAAACCCTCATTTTTCACTTATTCATGAATGTATTGGCAAGTACCTCTGCATCACTCATAAAATTCAACATGGCAGGTGGTCCTTAATTTTTCAGCAAAACTATTAAAAGCTCTGCAGACGGTGACTGCCTTGTTTCCATTTGCTTTTCATTTGTTTCAGCTGCCATTAAGCAATGCCTCCTGAATATTTTCAGAGATATCTTCTATCAAAATAATAAAGTCCTCTTTAGACATGATATATATTAATATTTTCTGAAATGTTTTTAGTTATCAGGTGTATTTATTTCAAAGAGTTTATATTTGCTATTTTAAAATTTATCTATTTTTAGTGCTCCATGTACATCTGTCATTGACAATACAATTACAAATTGAGAAAATTCAATGCAATAAGTTTTCACCTGAAAGGAAAATAAGCAGTAACAGTTATTATTTTAAGTTATTATATAATTAAATGACACATATCTCATTTTCATAGATCTAGGACTGAAGATATGGTGGAGAAGAGAAGTATGATCTAATGCAGTATGTCTCTAAAAGATCATATTGTATTTTACTACATTATCTGAAATAAAGTTCTATATTTTGGAAAATATTTTTCATTTAAAATATGGCCCTTAAAAACTAGGATTTTTGAGTTATTCTATACAGCAAATTAGCTACTTCTTTCGGTATCATAATTAACACATGTATCTATTAATTCTAACAAATGGATAATTAAAAAATAGCAAATTAGTCCAAATTCAATTAATCACAAATTTAAAAGTTCACAAACTTTATGTCAATGGTTGTTGGAACAAACAAACGAGTTAGGAAAGAAGACAATTACATTTAGAATTCTGTGTCAGAGATTTCTTTCTTCTTTTTTTCCCCCCTTATGCCTGTGATCCTCTCATCCCAATTCCTCTGCTCAGTCTTTTGGAGACAGAAATTGATGGCATTTCCTTCTGTCAACAACACAGCCATGCTTAACTCATCATCAGCAATCGAATTTCATTTCCAGTCATAAATTCTGAAATCTGAAATTCCTCACTTTGCTGTTAGCTTTCTATCTTGTTCCTGTTCCACTTTAATCCAACTTTCTATGCCTAGATGACCATGTGCCCAAATGCATTCACAAAAATTGCTCCAAATACCACTATGAATTATATAAATATAATTTGATCTAAATTCAACTGTACACATCCTATCAATCCAGTAAGTTTACAAAACTTTGGATAGAAAAATTCCTTAACACTAAACTCTCAATGTTTTTATCTCATGTTATAAAGCCTCCAAAGAAGGTAGAGCCCTTATTATGTAGAAGAGTGGTCCCATCATTTCTGGTGCCAGGTACCAATTTCATGGAAGACAATTTTTCCACAAATGGGAGTAGGGGTGGGGGCTGGGTAGAAGGGATGTTTTCAGGATGAAACTGTTCCACCTCGGATCATCAGGCATTAGTTAGAATCTCATTCGTAGGTCCCTCACATGCGCAATTCACAGTAGGGTTTGTACTTCTACCCGACTGTAATGTTGATGATGATATAACAGGAAAAGGAGCGCAGGTAGTAATGCACCTGCCTGCCCCTCACCTCCTGCTGTTCAGCCCAGGTCATAATAGGCCAGTGATCAGTACCCGTCTCCAGCTAGGGGTTGGGGATGCCAGCTACAGACAATGTAAACAATTTAAAAATAAACTTTTTATTCACTCTGCTAACAAGTTTTCTTTGTCATTTCTCTTCTTTCTTCATGACAACTCTCTATTCTTATTCCAGCTGTTTTCTCACTTTACCATCAGTCCCTGGTTTCTTGAATGAGGTTTTTGCCCTCACCACTGTTTAGGTGATAGAATGAGATCCTACTTGTTCCACGTGGGTCTCCCTGAAAAACTCTCCCACCAGGATTTAATCTAACCTGTCTTTCCATCTTTTTCTACCACTGCTCTTTTAAAAAATATCCCTAAAAGGTCCCAACATACCCAAGTCATTTTCAAGAGGTATCACTATCATCCCACACAACCATTATCAAGAGCCACATTCATTCTAAGAAAATCTGGTTTTCTGACTGACCAAAGAGGAGATTTTAAGGAAAGTGAATATTCGAAACTACTTCTGTCTCTGTCCACTGAACCCAATTAACAAGTCTTTATTCTGTTTTAAGAGCCTGTTCTGTTTTGAAGGCTTAATTTGATGGGGCCATTATTCAAAAGGAAAGTCTTTATTCCCCACTGCCTTAAATATTCCAGATAATTCAAACACAATCTCTCATGACCCTAATAATTAAATTAACATTTACCAAGTACTTATTTTGTTCCAAGGACATTACTCAGCTGTGTGTGTGTGTGTGCGTGTGTGTGTGTGTGTGTGTGTAATATATATTATATATACAATGACATATTGGAACTTATTTGTGTGTGTGTGTTTGTGTGTAATTTAGTTTAATGTTGATGATAATCTTGGATGTCACTCATTGCGTAGATTCTATCATGGCTCCTTAACTTAAGATGAGGAAACCTAAAGTTATATAAGATTAAGTAGCTCACCCAAGGTCACAACTGGTAAGTAGTAAAAACTGGTCCCTGAGCTCTTGTACTTCACCACCAAAATGTAATTCTAAGGTCTTGCACTTAGGATTACATTAAATTATACTGCCATAATGCCAAAATATAATACTTCAGGCAATAACTTATTTTTCATAAAAATAAAAAAATAAAATATTCTCAGACTTCTAAGAAAGAAGAGATTAGTTTTGACCACAAAAATCAGAGAAGGCTTCCTGGAGGAGTAATAGTTGAGGTTTTTATTTTTCTTTTTCCTTTTTATTTATAGACAATGTCTTGCTGTCACCCAGTTGATGACAACCATACCATCACAGCTAACTGTAGCCTCAAATTCCTGGGCTTAAGCGATCTGCCCACTTCAGCTTTCATAGTAACTGTGGCTACAGAAGTGTCAGTGTGCCTGGTTAATTTTTTTTTTACAGACAGGGTCTTGCTTTGTTGCACAGGATGATCTTGAACTCCTTGCTTCAAGGGATCCTCCTGCCTCAGCCTCCCAAAGTGCTGGTATTACAGGTATGAGCCACCATGCTTCGCCAACATGAGTTTTTGAAGGACTTATAATATATAAACATTTTATAAGAAGATGGATGAAAATGAGTAGGAGGAAAGTAAAACGAGCACACTCAAAAATATTAAAATTATTGACCAAGTTAGTTTGGCCGAAGTGAATTTGGCTTAAAAAGAATAGTTGAAAAGTAAACTCAAAAACCTAATGTCATGTGTCACCCTTAATATATCTCACTATTTTACGAAGCTCTACTTCTACCTCCATAATGTGTCCCTACATACCTCCCTCCTCTTCCTTCTCATTTTCAGCAACAGGGTCCTAGCTCAGAGTCTTTGCCTAAATTTTTTCAAAAGATGTTGTTGCCTTCAGTCTCTCTCATATGTAATCCAGTCTTCAACTTCCCTTAAAGTTATTACTACAGCCCAGATTTACTTATTACGCCCTCCTTAAGAATTCTTGACCATTGCTACATCACTAGAAGGTGTAGGACAAATTCTTTGGTACAATATAGAAAACCCTCCAGAATTTAATCTAATTTTTCTACTTTCCTAGCTTTATCACTATAATCCTTCTCACACAAGCCCCAGCTAGCTGATCATCAAGTAAGAGCTGCAATTCCATATGCCCCCCACATTTGCTCATCATGCTCACTGTGCTTAGAAGTGCCCTCACTGGATCTCACATTTGTCTATTAAACTCAATGTACACATTATCTCCCGGAAGACCTTATTTGTTCCCTCCTTGAAATTTATTATCTCACTTAATCAGAATTCATTTCTGACTTATACTGTAACTCATCACTGGATGTTTTGTCTTCTTAAAATATTTCCTGTAGTCTAGCATAAAAATGAGTATTAATTTCTTAAAACAAACCTACTGAAGGGTGTGAAGGTAAAAAATTATATCACTATATTTTCATTAAAAGGAAGAAACCTGGAGATTTGGAATATGAACTAAAAGACAATCAAAAACTGGTTGCACTACAAAGACAAGTATGTGTGTATATACAGGCTATGACAAAATTTATGCCATTGAAGAAGTCTGTAGCAATGTATTCATTTCCTTTTATTAGTTATGTAATTAATTTGGTTTCCTTTTGGGGATTAATATGCTATTATATACCAATCTCTTTCTTACATAAAATGGCACATTTACTTTTGGGGAATTAATATATGAAACCTATTAGAATTCATGCTACTCATATGCAGGTTGTTCTAGAAAAAAAAAATTCCCACTAAGTGATGCAATTGATTGCAAATGTATAATGGTTTACTAGTAACAACTATAGCTCAAGAACTAGTAATATATAATAGAAGAGAAAAAATATATGTATGTATATTCATATAAATATATATTAATAGAGATATTTATATATTATGTAATATAGAGTGTCTAAATAATCCACCTGCATGTCATCTAGCAGTCAGAAAGAAATAATAAAAATCAAATGTTTCATAATTTTAACTCCTACAAAATCTGTTTTCCCTCTACATTTATAGTAGTATATTAATTAAATTTGTCGAGATTGTATTTTTAAATTTATACAGAAACATCCCTGAAAATAAAGAACCCTATATTAATTAAGTACAATGGTATCCCATATTTTCCTTTAACAACCAAAAAAAGTACCTGTGCCCCACATATTAGTGAGACTGAAGAATGAAACAAGGATGAGTAATTTTGTCTTGTTCTACTCCCATGAGCCTTTTTCTTTGTAAAATTACATATAAATAGATTAGATATATATAGAGATGGTGATGTGTGGATGGATGGATGAATGGATAGATTAGATAGATAGATAGAATATTTTCATGCTGCTATGAAGAAATATAAAAGATTGGGTAATTTATAAAGGAAAGAGGTTTAATTGAGTCACAGTTCTGCATAACTGGGGATGTCTCAGGAAATTTGCAATCATGGTGGAAAGGGAAGCAGACATGTCCTTCTTCACATGGCAGCAGGAGAGAGACGTGCAGAGTGGAGTCAAGGAAACCTTTATAAAACCACCAGATCTCATAAGAACTCACTCAATATCACAAGAACAGCATGGGCGGGGGGGTGGGGGGTGGACTGCCACCATGACCTAATCACCTCCCACGAGGTCCCTAACCCAACACATGGGGATTACAATTCCAATTACAATTCAAGATGAGATTTGCATGGGGACACAGAGCCAGACCACATCATTCCACCCTAAGCCCCTCCCAAATTTCATCTTTCTCATATTTCATAACACAATTTTGTCTTCCCAACAGTTCCCCAAAGACTTAACTCATTCCAGCTTTAACCCAAAAGTCCAAGTCCAAAGTCTCTTCTGAAACAAGGCAAGGCCTTTCTGACTATGAGCCTATAAAATCAAAAGCAAGTCAGTTACTTTTTAGATACAATGTGGGTACAGGCATTCGGTAAATACACCCATTCCAAATGGAAGAAAATGGCCAAAACAAAGAAGCTACATGCCACATGCAGGTCCAAAATCCAATAGAGCAGTCACTAAACCTTAAAGTTCCAAAATGATCTCTTTTGATTCCATGTCTTACATCCAGTCATGCTGATGCAAGAGGAGAGCTCCGCTTTCTGGCTGCTTCCATGAGCTAGCATTGAGTGCCTGTGGCTTTTCTAGGTGCAAAGTGCAAGCTGTTCATGGATCTTCCATTCTGGATGAAGGATGGTGACCCTCTTCTCCCAGCTCAACTAGGCATTGCCCCAGTGGGGAGTCTGTGTGGGAGCGCCAATCCACATTTCCCTCCTTCACTACCCTAGCAGAGGATCTCCAAGAGAGTTCCACACATGCAGCAAACTTCTGCGTGAACATCTAGGCATTTCCATACATCACTTGAAATCTAGGAGGAGGTTCCTAAACTTCAGTTCTTGATTTCTGTGCACCTGCAGGACCAGTGCCACATAGGAGTTGCCAAGGCTTGGGGTCTGCACCCTCCAAAGCCAGGGCCTGAGCGGTATTTTTAGCCAGGGATGGAGGGGCTGAGATGCAGGGCACCAAGTTCCTAGGCTGCACACACCAGGGGGTCCCTGGACCTGGCCCACAAAACTAGTTTTTCCTCCTATGCCTCTGGGCCTGTGATAACAGAGGATGCTGTGAAGATCTCTGACATACTCTGGAGACATTTCCCCCACTGTCTTGGCAACTAACATTTGGCTCCTCATTACTTATGCACGTTTCTGCAGCCAGATTGAATTTCTCCCCAGAAAAGTGTTTTGCTTTCTTTTCTACCACATCATCAAGCTGTAAATTTTCCAAACTTGTATGCTCTGCTTCCTATTGAATACTTTGGTACTTGGAAATTTCTTCTGCCAGATACCCTAAATCCTCTCTCTCAATTTCAAAGTTCCACCAGGAACTTTGCACTTCTAGGGAAGGAGCAAAATGCCACCAGTCTCTTTGCTAAAGCATTGCCAAAGTCACCTTTGCTCCAATTCACAAGAATTTCCTCATCTTCATTTGCAACCACCTCATCCTGGACTTTATAGTCCATATCACTAACAGTATTTTGGTCAAAGCCATTCAAGGAGTCTCCAGGAAGTTCTAAACTTTCCCACATCTTCCTGTCTTCTGAGCTTTCCAAACTGTTCCAACCTCTGCCTGTTACGCATTTCCAAAGTCACTTCCACATTTTCAGGTATCCTTATAGCAGCATCCCACTACCTGACACCAACTTACTGTTTTAGTCCGTTTTCACACTGTAATGAAGAAATATCCCAAACTGAGTAATTTATACAGGAAAGAAGTTTAATTGACTCACAGTTATACATGGCTTGGTAGGCCTCAGGAAACTTATAATCATGGCAGAAGGACAAGCAAACATGTCCTTCTTCACACAGCAGGAGAGAGAATTGCAAAGTGAAGGTGGGAAAACCCCTTATAAAACCATCAGATCTCATAATAACTCACTCAATATCACAAGAACAGCATGAAGAAACCACCTCTATCATCTAATCACCTCCCATGAGGTCCCTCCTCCAATACTTGGGTATTACAATTTGGATTACAAATCAAGATGAGATTTGGTTGGGGACACAGAGCCAGGCCATATCAGATAGATAGATACATAGATAGATAGATAGATAGATAGATAGATAGATAGATAGATATAGATATAGATATACACAAAGAGACATAGATATGTACATGTGGAAATTAATGATCCATGCAGGAAATATAAAGAACATAGAGTAATCCAAATAGTCCACCAGGCAAAGGTGACCCACATGAACATTATCCTACATATTCTTTCAGTCTTTTCCTAAAAATATATATCACATTACTTTCCATACTTCTTTTTTCCTTAGTCTAATATTATTAACATCTTTTCCATGTAAGCAAATATAATTTAATGACATTATTTAAGAGTTTCAATGACATCTCACCATAAGGATATTCATCATAGTTTTAATCCCCTATTCTTTGATATTTAAATAGACATCTCCTTTTCAAGAGTCAAAGGACATTTTCTTGCTCTGGAAGAGACTCCCTATTATTATCAATATTACCATTATCAAAATCATTTATTTGTTTGTACTTCATTACATTTTGG
Source organism: Cacajao melanocephalus (assembly GCA_963573385.1). Lineage (NCBI taxonomy): Eukaryota > Metazoa > Chordata > Mammalia > Primates > Pitheciidae > Cacajao > Cacajao melanocephalus. The sequence continues at coordinate 139,378 of CAUYLG010040427.1, forward strand.
ATAAGGATATATAATCTCTGCTTCCTGCTTTACAGAAGTTAACTAAATGACTTCATTTATATGTGTAATCATTCTTCTATTTACTGATTAGGTAAGTAAGACAGGCAGGGTGCTAAATGTGAAGGATACAAAGAAATGCCATTATTTTGTATTAACCTATAATCTAATGGGGCACATTACAGTAAAGTGGGTACATATTGAAAACCTATCTAATGAACGTGACTGTGGGCTTGTTCAGAAGGACACAGGGAGAAGAGTTCAGGATGATAAGCTTAGAAGAACCTTCCATAAAGAGATAACAATTCAGGCAGAAAATTACAACCTATTATAATCATAGGGGAAATAAAACATTTCGGATACTTATTCAGTATCATTAGGTGATGCACAAAAAAATAAGCAAAGGTAAGTAAAAAAGGATTTTGATTAAATGTTAAGGAAGAGCTCAGAAACTATGAGAGGAAATGATGTATTTTGAAGAAAATCATAACATGATTGCAATTTAAAAAATGACTCTGGAGAGTGAGTAGAAAATATAATGAAGGGGATCAAGATCAAATGCACACAAATAAATTAGGAGGCTACTGATACTCTGTGAGAGAGAGAGGACACAGACTTCAACCAAAATAGTGGCAGCAGGATGTTAAAAACTTGACAGAATAGATTGGGGGACATTTCAAGAGAGAATCAATAAGATTTCTGGATCATTTCAGGCCACATTTACCAAAATACAAACCTAGAAAGCAATTCTTCGATTAACAATTGTAGCTAACATTTATTGATCTCTTACCATGAGTTAGACAGTGTGTTAAATGCTTTACAAGCATTATCTCATTTTTGTGCATATTTATTGTCCATTTTCTATGTGCTAGTAACTTGTGTATATTAGACCATTTGTTCTCTACACAACCTCTTGAAATAGATACTCATAATAGTTCCTACTTTGAAAGTAAGAGACAAAGGTCTTAAGAGATTAAATATGTTTCCCTTTCGCACAGCTAATCAAGTGGTGGACTGTGGACTGGCACCACTGTCTGTCTCTTATCTGGAAGAAATACTCGTGATCATTATTTTCTTAATTGAATAGGGTTATGCTGTCAATCTAATCTGATATACGTCTTGAAAAGTCTCCTAAAAATGCAATAGTTATTTACTCATTACAAAAGATGCATAAAAGTAAAGCATTATTAAAGTTCTCGTCAGAGGAAAAATAACTAAGTAAAAATAGAACAAAGGTTGGAATAAATTAACTATAATTTCAATCCTAAAAATTATGAACTGACATAAAAGCAAAAGAATATTTAATTTCACTCTTCTTCAACAGAAATTAAAGAGATCAGAGTTTTCTAAAAAAAATTTTTTTTAAATGATATTGGAATCTCAGTCCACAGCACTATTCAACAATAACAACCACAAGAAGTTGGGACTAGAAAAAGAAAAAAAAATTTCTTACAGAATAAAACAATAAATATAGAAGGAATAAGAGCGTAAAAAATGAACAGTTCGTAACTATCAATGTAACAAATGATTCTAGTGGGTATCATCAATTGATGATAGAGCACTGGGTAAAAGATTGTCAGGGAATTAGAAAATTTCAGTGTCCCCAAATGTCAACGAAAATGGTAAATTTATAATACAGGGTTCTGGCATACACGAACCTTCATCAAATCACTAAACTTTATCATCAGAAAAAAGAAGACAAAGCAACATGATGTCACACAATGGAAAGTAAACCACATCCACCATATTGTATCATTGCCCCAAAATTTAACTTGAATCTAATAGTGAAATAAATAAACAAGAATATCTAGAAAATGGAATATTCTAAGAGGTGACTGGTCTGGATTCTTCAAAAAAAAAATCAGTAAAGTGAAAACAAAAGGTGAGTAAAAGTTTTAGATTAGAACAGAAGTAAAAAGTATGGTAACAAAACAAATATGAAATCCTTCACTGGGTCATGAATTGAAAAAAAAATCAGCTACAAAATGGGCAGTTTGAGGTAAGTTGGAAACTGGCATACAGACCACACATTAAGATAAATTTTAAAATCAATGTCAAGTTTCCTGGATTTTAATATGGCACTGTGTTTATGCAGGAGAACATCTTCATTTTGAGAAAATATGCTAGTGTCTTTAGGCACTAACTGTCATAATTTCTATAACTTATTTTCAAATGGTTCAGCCAGGCCAAAAAAAAAATAGTTTATACACATACAGGGATGAGGGCAGTGGGGATATAAATGTAGAAAAATTTTAATAATTAACGAGTCTGAAGACCATTAGGGTGTTCATTATACTATTATTTCTACTTTCCTGTTACGTTGGCATTTTAAAAGGAAATAAATGAAAAAAAATTTAATTTCTCAAATGGAGTTGAAAATGCATTGCTGGATTGTTAACATGATTAGTTTTAAGTATTTTTGGCAATCTATAAACTCATGCAGGTTTATATCTCCCTCCAAAATTTATCACAGTTAATCTGTAAACGAAAAGCACTCAAGAAGTGTTTATTGAACTAAATTGAATTGCTTTTATATTCCAAACATTTTCCCCAACAGTCTTTTTAGTACTGAATTCTTGTTAATGCCAATATTTTGTTGTGTTTGATCTTCTATTCGCCATGCAGCACTGCAGAATTCCTAATCCTCCAATATATTATATTCCTGTCAGTTTCATCATTTTCACTCATTAAAATGCATTAAATTTTTTAAATAATTTAAATTGTCAACAAGTATTTAAATCTAGTCTAATAGTCCTTGTAGCCTTGTTATGAGTGTATTCTGAAAAGTACAATCCCTTCAGAATTTTCTACCAGGTGCTAACTCTCCAGAGATTCATAGAGATTCTGAAATATGAAACTGTACCTTGGTAGCAAGAGAGGTCATTATAGGTATAAATGTGGAAACGGAAACTTACATGCCATCTTTATTTGAGAAACCACTAACATGATATCACCATCTAAGAAATAAATCAAAACAGACAACTGGCAAGAGAGGAAAAGAAAACTGAAAAATACTCCTTAATATTCAAACTTTGAAACATAATTTATGGTATTACCAAGAACAAATTGTTCTTGTAGATGGAAATGACCTCTTCTTATGTGGACATTTATGCTTCTACAGAAAAGGACAGAGAAAGACCTAAGGCAAGGAGTCTGAACACGGCAAAACTCAAAAACTATTTATTCAGTCTCAAAGAAAAGATACAGATAAGGCAACAATTTACTACAGAACTTCTTGACCTAAGAAAATTGTAGATATATATATATTTATGAATATATGTTTACAAACTATTATATTTATGAATGTAAATGACAGACAGAAAGGTGGAAGGATGAGAGGGAGAAATAGAGGAAGGGAAAGCTGGTTAGTTAATTAGTTAACTAGCTAAAAGACAAGGGCAACAGAAAAAAAAAATCCACTTTGTAACCCACTGCTTCCTAATTTAACTTCCAACTACTTAAAAATAGAATAAAAGTTAAACTCTTCATGGTTTAGGAGATTAAAAAAACAAAAATATAAATAAAAAATCTGAATTGTAGTTGGTTTTTGACTCATTATAGTGTTAATACTTTTAAGCATATCAGACAGCGTTAGACTCAATTTCCTTAAATAAAATGGCATAATCTAAATTTTTTAAATCATATGGTACAATCTAAATTTATAAAATATTATATGGTATATCCTCCTGCTCTACAAAAGAAAGCAATTTTTACACCCAATTCCTTCCATCTCAGGATTCTTTTACAACTGCTGAAGAAAGCCACAGCTATGCTGACAAAGCAGTGCAGAGTAAACTCTAATCTACACATAACTCCAGAGATCTGCAGGCACAGAAACTGAAAATCACCCACTTTTCCTGACAGCAAACACAGGTCAAGCCTCTCCAGATATCCTTGACCCCCATAACACAATAAGAATCAGGAGCAAAATCAAGTGTGGTCTCAAAGGGATGGCTACCTTTCAGTTGTCCAGTCTGCTTTTGCCTGGCTGCTTCAATAGGAAAAGGTGGGAAATGTCAAACCAGGTATAGGAACTACTGTTTTATTTTTCCTTCCAGACTGACACAAAGGAAAAGAACAGCAACTTTCATGGCTCTCAGTTACAGATGTCACTACTCACTTGATGATTCTGTAACTGATTATATGACAAAAAAATTCATCAAATTTTTAAATATACTTTTAAACAGAAAAAAAAACCAAGAAAAATGCATTTAAAACTGCATACTATCCATTTATCTTACTTTTCTACAAGTAGTTCCTTAAAGATACAAAGTAACCTTTAGTATACTTTAACACGGCACAGAAAATTGCTACCAAAGAATAGGTTGATTTTAATGGCTTAAATGCAAAATAATTTCTTTCATATTGAAAAATATATGCACATCAAACCTGTCCATTATACAATAAAACACCATTTATTATTTAAAAGCAATAAACATAATGTCTATTTTGATATATTTTTTAGGTGACAGCTTTATAAAAACATAACATATAAAATCAATAATTTGCTTAAATATTTTTCAATATTTCTTTGAAAATGAATAGAAACAAAAATTCTTTGTTGGGAATAACTGTTTAACATTTACATAAACTTATTTATTAAATAAATTACAGCAATATCTCACTTTTCATAGCATCATGAAACTAAAACTAGAAAAAAATCTCATTTCATTTAATAATATATGGCAGTAATTGCAATCAACTTTGAATAAGAGTGCTTCAATTCTACGGTCTGACTGCATTTAAAGATTTTTGATACTCTTTTTAAGACCTGTTTTAGCACACCACAATTCATACTGAAGAGGAGTGATTTGTTTATGCATCTTTAATAACCCTCTATTGGCATCTTTTTCTCAAACGATACTACTATATGGTTTGAGCTATACCACTATATGATCTCAGCTACTATAGCTTTCTGACAAGAACCTAGGAATCCCAATGATTTTAGGAATTGTTTGGCTAATAAAAATCTGAAATATAAATCAATATCATATGTGAATACAGTACCTAAACAATCTTGAGATGTAGTTCAATGAATGATTGTTAAATTAGTATATGAATGAATATTTAATACCCCTTTAGTCTTAGAAGTTTCCATTAAAAAAAAATGCCTCTAAGAATAAACTGAGAGGTCCAGTGAGAAAATACAAGTGGTTCAAATGATTCAATAAGGAATCATCTTAGAAAGTTAAAAGAAGACTTTATGATTCCAAATACACTGATTAACATATTTTTAAAAATGCTATCTTGGGCTAGGAGGACTGAACAGGATTGAACTCTCTAAGCTCCCAGGGCAAAGGAGTAGAAAGTTACTTGACAGCAGCATGAAATGCCACTTTGGTTTTTAAACCTCAGTGTTACTAATCTAGTATGACTTCTGCAGATCATAAAATACAATTGGTCCTTTCAATTTAGATTCAAACACCTGGCTAAATCCATTAACCAGTGATTCCATGAAGCCAAATCTATTATTGCCTTTTAGCCAAATCATACATTTTTTCCCTCTTTTATGGAATCTCTTTGAATGAGGTTTCTGAAAAAAAATTCATGACAAAGTAATGTAAAAAATGCACGAAAAATTATATCTGTACTCCAGACAGCTTTTTCATAAATTTTTATGAGGAGAGTTAAACTAGACTGTGTAGATCACTTATACAAAATTATCTCCATAATAAGAGGCTCCTGTCATTTCTGAGTGTATATGTTTGCATGTAATTGTGTCCATTGGATTTATCTTGACTTTTTAGACAAACTATGGCAATTCAAAAGATTTGAAAATTAGCTCAATTTAATCCACCACCATAATCTCCATCATCACCACTAACAATAACAAAACTTCTTAAGTTATTCTTTGTTATGGTACTACTTCAAAAATAATGGCTTCACTGGCTAAATTTAATATCTGTATGTATAGATATTGCATATAATTTATAAACAAAGCTACAACTCAAATACTTGCCTTTTATATATATCATAGCTTAATCCTACTGAGGATAAACAATTGATGAGAGAGAGAAAAGTCAGAACTCAGTGAAGTTACTATCAACACAGATAATTTCTCTGCGGTCTACGGCACCATCTTACTTAGAAAGGTGCTTAGCTTAGATTTAGACAAATGTGGGAGGAAAAGAAGAAGAATTGACTAAACACATGTTTAGTGTCTGTATGATTAGGTTCAGGAACAATGCCAGGAGGAAACTATGCAGGATCTCATCTGATTTTAGTTACTTGTCAAAAAAGAACTAAGAAGAGAATATCTTACTGATCAGATGCTGTCTTTTTAAGTTTGGCAGAACAAAAAAACAAGTTCACTTATTTAATAAGTACAAATAAACAAGATTCTTGAGGTGAACAAAAATCAATCCACAGATTCCAAAAATTTTGCAACTGTTTATTTTCAGTTCAAACATGATTGATGTCAATTAGATGCAGATCCGTCCTGGTGATTCTCAGGAAATCTACCATGTCAGATAATCACCTTCCAAGAAACTCAGAAAATCCAATTCTGTGCTTTAACCTATGTTTTCTGCAAATCCTCAAATTCCACATAGTCTTTAAAATTATTTAATTTTTATCACAACTGTTTTTCATTTTTGTTAATGTTACCATTTTACTTACAACATATAGCAAATACTAAATTTTTTTGATGTAAAGATTTGTCTTATTACTGGTATATTTTAAACCTGATTTTTGTGAGAATTTTTTACATTACTATGGAAAATCCTTCCAAATGAGAAATACATACTATGCAATTTAAAATATAGTCCTCATTAAGCAAAACATGAAATCTTGATTTAAATACTGAGAGACTATTAGATTTTAACAGAATTACTAGCCAAAAAAGAGAATGCTTTAAAAATGGTTTTAAAAAAAAGCCTTTTTTACTTGCTAACAATACCAATATATGTTTTCATAATGTGAAATATGTATATACTGCTTCATTATGTTTTGAATGTGAACTAGTAATTCAGAATTGTCTTTGAAATTTACAGTTTTTATTAATAAAAACTGAATCTTCTTTTTCTGTGACTAGGCACTGCATTTAGAGACAGAAGGAAGCCAAACTAGTTTGTTCTGCAGCACAGTTGAGCTCTGCATGTAAAATGTCATGACATGTAAATGAAAATAATGCAAACTTAAATTTCTGTCAAAATGGTAAAACTGTGTTTATTGTGAAAATCAACTAAAACTATAAAGTGGATAAGAATATATCTTTACTTATTTGACCAACACACACACATCTGTCCATCACTCACTTTTTGAAGTGTCAGATAACATTATTTCTCAAATAACACATAGGGCTTCATTTGCTATGCATAAGGTCAGTGAATATTAGCTTCATTTACACTTGGCTGAGAATCGGTTGGTGTCAACAGAAGAGGCTTAGTTCCTCTACTAAACAGGGTTAGAATCTGACAGAAAGCTGCCACCGAAGAAGATGGATGATCTTCCTTGCTGACCCTTCTCCTCTGAAAGTGTCATAGTTTGGGTCTCTTTCTATCTCTACAACAAAAGACCCACTCTGAGCTTCCCAGTGGCCTTCAGTTTTATTGGTGCTAACAGGTCCAGACGTTTTCATCGATTGGATTCTCTACCTTTTTAAACACAAGAGCGTGCCCTTTTTGGCTAGCTAAACCTTGGCACAGATGTCTTTTTTTGTAATTGTGTCTCTGCTGTCTATTGGAAAGGATGCAATCAGACAGGCAAACATCATGTCAGCACAGAAAATGCTAAACTATTTATCTCAGTTTCCCAATGTCGTTTTAATGAAAGTGACATGTCATTTATCTGTCAAAATTAACCTTGGATAATCTCATAGCATATTTCTATGTAAAAAATCAAAATCTCATGCCATTTTGATGACTAACGTGAAAAAGACAATTGTACAGAACTATCCAGTAGGTAGAAAAAATGTACTTTTCTAGTCATTTTATATAAAGTTATTGACACCCATATTTTAAAATGTACATAAGTGAAAAAAATTCTACATAATCTTCAGAAATATATTTTGCTTTTTACTAGTGGCTGACACTGTGATATAGATCCTACCCTGACTAAAAATATATAAAAACATTTAATACCTAACAAAGATGCTATAATGATAAATTACATGCTGCCTGATATCCTGGCTGTGAGCTATTTTAATATGTTTGAGATTTGTTATTGATACTTGAATAATGTGAAAGAAATGACATAAACTCAAATTCTAATTTTCAAAAACACATATGCTAAAAATGATAAAATGTTTTTATAAATAGATTTACATGTAACACATTTTAGGATAAATGTCTATTTTGAATGCATGTCGATTTGTAACCCAGCTCTAAAATACTATAATATATAGCTGTCACAATTATTCCATAGAAAATATAATATATTCGCACATCTGGAATTAGAGTTAGCCAATAAATATATGATATGTGTGTGTGTGTGTGTGTGTGTGTGTGTGTGTGTGTGTGACAATCCCCAGTACAAATGGGGAAATTAAAAATAAAAGATTTCACTTAAAATGAAAATAAGAATTACTAATTCTAACTCATGTTAACCCTTTTGTTAGATTGTAGGGGAAAATTTATGATAATATATTATATGCAGTCTGAAATAGAAATAATTATTGAGCTTGAAATATTCCGAAATTCTGCATGTTATTTTTAGTGTCACTATTTTCACTAAAATTGAGAAAATTATCAAATTTTAAGTTGAAAACATCAATCAATAAAAATTTATTCAGCCAAACACTTTGCTCTAGATATATCATTAACAGCAATCATTAAAATAAGTACCCTTATTAAAGTGGAGAAGCCCATTAAAAACATACAATACCAATACTTGTAAGAACACATAGTTTCCTTCTATAGTTAATGTCATGTAGGGTGTACATCAATAATGCTTAATTTTTATTCTCTCAAGTAAATAGTATTTTTTCAAGTTCCAATAATTTCAAATATGTATATAAAAAGCAATTATCAAGTTTTACTTAGAATTTTCTTTCTATAAAACAGAGTGAACAAAATGAAAATTGTTCTTCCAATCTAGGAGCCAGAAGCACCGGGAACCCAGTTTTTCTTTAAATCAAATAAATCATTACTCTTATTTGATAAATATGGTTCTAAAACTCTAAATTAATCTTAAGAATCACATGAATTCTTAATAATATGCAATGTTTTTTAAGAATAAAGAGAAAGAACAAAATTTATCACCCCTAGAGTTGGGTCAAGGATAGTTTTATGTGTTCAACTGACCTAAGCAGTCTACCTATAAATATTCTCATGAGTATGTCCATCAATGGATGTCAACATTCCATCAGATTCCTATCTGACTGGCAAGTGACACTCAGTTATCTATTGATATTAATGAATAATAAATAACCATGCCCTTTAGGTTTATATGAATATAATGTACATTGTTTTCTGTGTAATTTACCCTATATTCAAAAGCAGACTTGGTTTTGTTGTTTCTTTCCTCATACATTAGGAGGTGATTTTTTAAAAAGGTAGAAAAAGAAAGTGGCTGGAATAAAAAATCTGTGCTTAACATGAATTGTTATATATCAGTGTTTTGTTTTTCTAATCAACCTTGTCTCAGCTTGTAACATATAAGCTTAAATGAGTTGTATTCACAGATTCCTTAATATTTATGCTCTTTTACAGATCTAACATGTAGTTTGTTGTCTCTGCAACAGAGTATATAATGACAGAAAATCATTAAAAACTAAAGATCAGAACAAGTTCTGTCAATATTATAACCTTGTTCCCTCTTACCTCCTCACCTTTAATCTGTCTTCCAGGCAGCAAAAACTTCATATAACAAGTGTATATATATATACATATATATATATATATATATATATGTGTGTGTGTATATATATATACACACACACACACACACATATATATATATATGTGTGTGTGTGTATATATATATATACACACACACACACACATATATATATATAAAATAGACATATAACAAGTATATGTCTATATATACGTATATACATATATACATTTCTGTTTCTCAAGTTAAAACACACCATAACAGAACTACTCTAGCTTTTAGAAAAAATAAAGATTAAGAACTTTAACTCATTAGGCACTCTTATAAACACCTTGACTGAGTTCCTTTATTGTATTGACTAACAATGATAATTCTGGAATTGTATAAGCACAGTCCAAATGTTACAAAAGGGACTATAACCTTCCACATTGATCAAAGTATGATTTATTTTCTTAGCTCTATACAAGAGACCAGAATTCAAATCATGAAAGATTTAAAGTTCATTTATCATTTGACTGTTAATACGTATAATACTGAATTATCATATGTAAAATCATTGTTACCTATGAAAGGCAAAAGGGTAAAATGTTGCCAGCTATGCACCTATATTTCAATTAAAAAAAATGAGAAAACAGATGTACTTTCACTATTCTAATTCGTTTGGTAGATGGGAAGGTATGTTTTTAAATGTTTTAAATCAAGGAACAGTGTAGAATGTTCTGAAAGACAAATGAAAAGCTAATGCCAAAGTCTAAAACACTATAAGAGAAGATGCAGAAGAAAAAAAAAAGAAATCAGAGAGAACAGGGATGGAAAAGAACATACACTTTATTTTAATGAAGGATGAGGTATATTAGAGGATGAATACATACACAGTGATGACCTAGTAAATAATCTTGAAAATAAATGAGAGAGCTGTTTGAAATTGAAGTGAGTAGTAATACTGTCTCATTGGAAAAATTTACAAAGAAGGGAAATGATCAAATTGTTATGTTCAGCTCTGAAACACAGTTCTTTTGTACACAATGTTTGTACAGAATAAACATTAGACACAGTAAAGAGCATGTGCTAAATAGTGAACTTTAAAATATCCTATCAGGTTTATTTTGCAAACTAAAACACTGTCTCAACGTAACTGTGGAGCTACATGTTTTCGCAGCTCCAGCTCATAGCCTGAATGTCTAAGCTTAACGTGTTAATTTTGAAAGTCAGTTTTGAGAAATAGATTTTACAGAAGTTTGATTACTCCTTTTCCCTTGCAAGGGTGGAGAAGCTAAAGTTTAAAGGTCTCTCAGAGGAGATATAGTCAAAAATCACATGGCAAAACAGCAAAACCTCTGTTCCTGCCCAAATCTTCAGTTTCTGACAGTGTAAGAGGTGCCCACTCTTCTAATGTTAAAATACATTTCCTAATCACCAATTGCTAAAATTTGTGTTATTTTGTTCTAAAATACCACAGAAATTTAGAGGTATGTAAAAAGTAAAGTTTACTTTCTCTTCTCTTCCCAGATATAAATAGCCTTCAAGTATTCCATATGATAAAGGAAATCTGTGTATCTACTTGAAAACAAAGAAAAGTTTGTTTATACAGCTGTTGCTTTGTGAAACAACATTTAAAATGTTACTAAAGTAGCTTTATTTTATTTTTTTTAATATAAAAGAATTCAAGAATATTCTATAGGAATTTTCAGCCTCTTTTGAATTGTGGATTGAGATTTCCATAGAGAAGAAATCTTAACTATTCAGTACTCCTAAATTAAGTGATTAATGCAGAAATCTAGAAATCTAAAAATGATTCAAGAAAATATTTTCTTTTCTTGCTCCACTATGTTGCCTTATGCTTCTCCCTCTTCTTGGCTGCGTGTGTGTGTGTGTGTGTGTGTGTGTGTGTGTGCATGAGCATACATATATGAGCATATTGATATATGTGTGCTTTTAGATATATGTGGTTATGTGTGTGTATGTATTATGTGTGTGTATTGTCAAAGGAGAAAGGAAACTGGAAAGAGTAAAATGTGACTTACTTTTGAATCTGTCATTAATGAACTGTTAGAACCATAAATGAGGACTTTAGTTGTCCCATTTATTTAAAAATAAAAAGACTAAAAAAACCCTCTAATTTATCTTTGATGATCTTTAAAGCACACTCGAACTCCAAGAATTTATAATATTAATTGTCTTGAAAGAGATTATACCCTAAAGGAGTGTAAGAATGCCCAAAGAACATTTGTGTTATAAAGAGCGTATCATATTTGACTGGGTGAGGGGCATATCCTACCTCACATCTCTCTTCAAGGATAAAACTACTTTATAGGAAAACGTCAACTAAAATAGGAACATTCTATAGTATAAGTCCTTTATTTTATTGGTATAAATGTAGGAGATATTATGAAACATATTTAAAATCCATTAGATTTATTTAATCTACGTATTAATGTCATTAGGTAAGCTAATGCAATTTGGTACTATTTTCTACATGGGAACTAGTGCAGCAAATAATCGTAGTGAACTACTGTTAAAATAAACAGGGAACATATAAATCACTAGAAAATATAAGATACTACAGTGAATATACTAATCTTTCATTTATTTTTCTCAGAATAAGCTTTTATCAAGCAACTCCATATATACAAGTATTTTTTAGATGTATTGTATCCCTCTGTACCTATCCATTCCCACCCTAATCCCTCTCCTAGTCCAACTCTCATTTAGAAAGGATGATTCCTCCCCTGCTTTTTTGTTTGTTTTGTTTAGAAACAAGGTCTAACTGTCACCCAGTCTGGAGTGCAGTGGCACCATCATAATGCACTGCTCACTGAGACCTCAATCTCCTGCTTTGAGTGATCCTCTCAACTCTGCCTCCTGAATAGCTGAGACGACAGACACACAACACTACACCTGACTAACTTTACATTTTTGGCAAAGCTGGGATCTGGCTATCTTGCTCAGGCTGGTCTCAAACTTCTAGCCTAAAGCAATCCTACCTCAGCCTCCCAAACTGCTGGAATTAGAGACACAGCTGCTGCACCTAGCAAGAATGATTTCTTAAAAAGTAGACTAGTGACAGAGCCAGACTCCGTCTCAAAAAAAAAAAAAAAAAAGGAGACTAGGTTATACTAATATAATAGATTGTTGAATCATTCAACTTAATATGATAAATTTATGATATGTAGTTAACATTGTATCAGATTTATATTATGCTTCATTCATAAAAGCATCCTGGTGTTCCATTCTCCAGATCTAGGTTTTCTCTACAAGGTTGTAATTCAGTGTTAATGGGGTCAGAGTAGGTTTGAGGCTACCACCACCACAGGCCAGGGGCTAAACTAGGTGTTAATTGGGTGACATATGAAACAAAATATTAAACACAGTATGTGTCCTTTCAAAGCCACCTGATTTTCTAATACATTATCTAACAGATAATATAATCATCAGCAGTAAATAATTTAAGTGACTAACATGAAAAAAATTCAAAATCCACATCATAAAAAATACAACCATTAAAAAACTTCCAAACTATTACACCCAGAATGCATTTTCTCTGGCTTTCTTTGTACTTATGTCATTCATCGACACTAAACAAAGGAAACTAAATGATAAACCTTTCATACCTCTTAACAAAATCAAAGAAGGTTAAAAAAAATAATGCACATTTGTTTCAGCTGATGTATTACTTTGGCTTCCTGGAAAATGCTATCATTCAAGATTAATATTGAAACATGTAACTTCAGATTCTATAACTTTAACCAAAGTGTGTAACATGGGTAGAAAATCAAAAGCAACATCTATAACTCATTAATTTGAATTAAATTCTAAATTGAGTTGTTTTTGCTACCAGATTAAAAAGTAAAAACCTACATGCATGTGACCATCTACTTTTCACATATTAACTTACGTGACTATTCTAATGAATACTTTCATCCATAAAACTAAATATGTGAGAAATTTTGCAGGAGATGGGGTAACAAAATTATTTAATGTGAGGAAAACTGAAACAAAAAGATTTTCTGAAATATTTCCTATGTGATTCATGTATCACATTTATATGTACATAGAGAAAAATATCATGTATATAGCTGTCTCAAATTCTCCCATGAAAATATTATTTGTACAAAATAACTATAGACAATATCATCATGAATATTTCATATATCAGTGATTATTATCTTAGAGAAAACAGCTACAAATTACATAGAAAAATCAGGTCAAATGCAAAATTTTGTCATAATTGTTGTATTATAACACTGCCTGTCAGAAATTGATGCCAATTTAAACTTCCACTAGAAATATAAAATAGTGACCATGTACTTCCCAACGTTATGTTAATTAGAAATAATCTGAAGTCACACTAAACTTACAAACCACAGAAAACTAATCAAACATATTAATTTCCTATTTCCTTCCATCTTACCTTATTCCCCCCCCCCCACTTTCATCAGTTCTTTCTATCTTCCTTTATTTACTGAATAAGTACCGTTAAATGCACTAGGAGTACAAAGAGGATCAAAGATAGGTAAAAAGAAGTATAATTTCAAATAAAACCTACAATGTTCTCATTGGAAACTGTAACATGATTCTAACTTTAAGCATCAAAATGGTATTCCTCCATGTTTTTAAAGAAAGAACAATTTTAAAAAATACACAAGAAACTAATAACAGTAGCTGTACCTGCGAAAATACACTGTGGAACTGGGTAACAGGTATAACATTTGTTCCAGATCTACAAATGTTACCTATCCAAAAATGTCTTAAAACAAGTATTTTGAGTTTCTGAGTGTAAATAATTTAACAAAGGGTGTAAGAAATTGTAAAGGTAATATATGTTGTTATAACTCAAATAGGAGAAATACGTTTTGACATTATATGGAATTTATGTAATTTCTCACTTATAAAATAGAGACAATAGGGTAATATTAGCTTAGGGATGATTATCATGTTTTGTTTATTTCTGTTATTTTTTGTTTTGCAATTCAAACAAGTATTTGTAATAGATAATTTGGAAGCAAAACAATTTAATTTTATAACAAAGTTACTTTCCCATATAATATAAATATAAACACACTTTAAGACCTTCTTAATATAGAAAATGTTATCAGGCTCTTAGATTTCCGTTTCTTAAGACATAAATAATGATAACAAGGGTGAAATGCCTTTTGTTTCCTCAGAGGAAGGAAAGGGAGAAATTGAAAAGACACATAAAGACAGTAAGAGAGAATGACAATATGACAATAAACAAGTGTAACAGTTATATTATCTTCATACAAATAAATTTCTCAAATCCAGAAGAGAGTCCTGTTCATGTCTGCTAATTATTAGTATTTTATCCTGTTATTTGCTGTGAAGAAAATGGAATATAGTTAAGGATTCCCATCCTCACAAAGTTTAAGACTACTTATACAGACCAGCCATGTACAAGAAATTAAATTAATTGCATTGAAATTAATTTAAATTCATTGAATTAAATGAATTTAGAGAAAGAAAATACTTGTTTTGGTAGTGGGTAGTTTATGAGTAAATCTTTAAGAAATTTCATAAATATTTATTGGAAGGCTAAGGTGGTGTAAGAAATTGCTAGGTACCATGGTGGGTACGTAAAAAAAATTCACAAGGTTTAGTTGTTTAAAAACATTAGAATCTGTAAAAGGAAAAGACAATGAATAAAATTAGATAGCCTGAAATGATTCCCCTAGGGAAAGGGCAAAGTATAAGTATTCAAAAGGAGAAGCCACCAGGCATAGTGGCAGGTGTCTGTAGTCCCAAGTACTTGGGAGGTTGAGGCAGAGAGGATCGCTTGAGCCCAGGAGCTCCAGGCTGCAGTGGTAGTGCAACCATAGTAGATTGTGATATACCATGGTTGCACCTGTGAATAGCCAAGTCACTGTTGCCTGGCAACATGGCAACACCCATCTCAGAAGAGAAAAAGGAGAAAGAGAGAAAAAAAGAAAGGAAAAGAAGAGAAGAGAAAAGAAGATAAAAGAAAAAGAGAGAAAGAAGGAAGGAAGGAAGGAAGGACAGCCAAGGCAGGGAGGGCGGCAGGAAAGGAGGGAGAGAGGGAAGGGATCATCTAACAGGATATACGTGGTATTTAAATTCTTACTGTAAGGAAAGGCAGAATTTCTACAACAGGGAGACCATAAGAAAAGATATGAAAGCTATGTAGATAAAAGCAAGATAAGTTAAAAATAAGGAGAATGGTAATGCCAGTAATCAACATCAGAATTTGAAAAAAAAAGCTATGGAAGCCTCGTCAAGAATGCATATAATTAAAGTATAATTGAAAACTGTGAGAGAGATAATTGTTAATTTTTTTTCTGTTTATTTGAGGCCTAATGTTAAATAATGAAACATCATAGAAACATCTCTGGGTATGCTTAAAGTAGAGTGAGAAAACAGTACCAGGCAGAGGGAGCAGGGGATTCAACTGTGATAAAAATATGACTGAAAGTTAGAAGAGAAGATAAGGTGAAGAAGAGGAAATTTAAATGCCAGCTTAAAAAGCAAATAATTTTTATAGGTAATTAAAAGTCTAGAGCTTTATGAATAATGATAATATGTTGTGTTTTGCAAAATACATGCTGATAGACACTTAAAGAAAGAACTGGAATTGAAAAGAGAAAGACAAAGCAAGTGAAATATTTAGGATGTTAGGAAAGGTAGAAACATATAATTTGAAATTATGATAAATGAAAGAAAACATTCAGGTTTGTATCATCTTTTTAGACGTTCTGAAAAAAAGTTTATGTTCATAAAAGACTTTGCGATAGATAAAATGTTTCTCTTAAGGACACGATCCAGGGTACTGGTTAAGAATATAAATTCTGAAGCGAGACTAGCTTGATTAAACAGCAATTTGCCACTGTGTGATCATAAATACTTAACCCACCGTCACTATGCTTCAGTTTCCTTACATTAAGAATGTCTCTATCTAGGAATTTATATATATATACAAACACATATATGTATATCTATAAAATCATATATGTGTATATATATAATCGTATATATGTTTGTAGACAGAGGGAGAAAGAGAGAGACACATATACATTTTACAATAAGTATTTTTTCTCTTTTAATCTGGGTAATAATACTCTCACAATTAGTAACACCTTTTAAGGTTAAATTTTGTTAATACAAGCAAGTACATAGAATAGGACTTGGTATTTATTAACAACTAAAAATGAACAAAATCTATGAGCTATATTTATTGAATGCCTTCTATTAATATCGTCAGCCTTTTATATGATTTAAACCACACTTGCCACTTACTACTGCTATATTACCTGAGCCCTGTTTTTATACAGAAACAAACTTAATTTAAAGACCCACATTTTGGAGATACAACTCAATTTGTCTTTGTATGAACTACCTGGTTACTTAGAACTTGAAATTACAGTGTACAAAAATAAAAGTTAATGTTCAAAACGTTTTAAATTATAGACAAACAAAAGATCACCCACAATCCCACAAAAGGATACATTATTAAACTACCATATATTCTTTTCCCTATGTATATTTTGCATAATTCTAAATGTCATTGTACACAAATTTTTGTTTTTTCATTTAAAATTAATACAAATTTGAAATTCCTTCATAGCATTATTGATAGTTTATAGACTAAATTCCATTAAGGTGATACCGTAACTTTGAACATTTATGGTATTTTCAATAATTTATATACATTGCTGGTGAAAAATAAAGTGTTGTGTAAAAGTTATTTTCTTTTATTGAAAACCCTTCTTGGATAAATTAAGAGGTGTGAAATTACTTGCTTAAAAGATATTTAACTATTTGTGGCCTGTGAGATATATGTTTATTTGTTCATTACCATGAAGTGTCTTTACTTAGCAAATTCCTTGTTGTATTATTGATAATAAGCATTCACTGGTTATTTGCTATGTCCCACATACTATTCTTAGGATTTTTACATATATTACTTCATTCAATTCTGACAAGAACCCTATGAGGGAGGTACTATTTTTATTAGCCCCATTTTATACTTAAGGAAATTAAGGTTTAGAGAAATTGTCCTACTTTATATACCTAGTAAGTTGTAAAACCAGTATTTTGAAACTCTGTGACTCCAGCACCTGAGCTATTAACACACTGGTGTTGCCTACATTTCTGTATATATATATATGATTATAAATACTATATATTTTAAAGACTTATTTATTATGAAAATTTCATGGTACTAATTACATTTGTCTATGAAAATAAAGCAGTTTTCAAAAACTCCGATCAAGAAACAGAGTTTAAATATTGCTAGTGCTATAAAATTGAATGAATTGTTTCATTTATTAAATTATATATGTTCATAAATTATATATTATTAAAATAATGATAGACCTCTTAACATTGAAAGAAAATAGTAAAAAGCTGCTATTAGGAAAATTTCTTATAAATATTATAAATGTATGATTACTTGAATTCCCCTTTACATAAAATCATCAGAAAGAAAAATTTTACATATTTGCTTTCAGAAAATTTAAATTAAGCAATATAAGTAATGTAAGTAAGTCACATTCCTATATTCTGATATATGTGCATGTAAATCTTATTATGTCTTTGAATTTTTAACATCCAAATGAAAATAGTTTTTTACAAGTAGGATTATTATCCAAATCAGAAAAAAACACTTTTCAAAGCAAAAAGAAACAGTGTTAATTAAAAAAACAATTATGCCAGGCATACTGGGCATATGGTTACCCTACATAGAATAAAGTTTCATTAGTTCTTTAGTAACTAAAATCTACTGGGTAAAGTCCAGAACAAATTTTAGGGACATAGTAGAGTGGGGAAAAATGACTTGAATTGGTAAACAGGATTTTTGAATTCTCATCCAATTTTGTTACTTATTAATAGCTCTGAGCTTCGGTTTCTTCATATGTTGAAAGAAAAACAATACTTTCTATCTCTTGGTGATGTGGTGAGGTTTAAATGAGAAAGTGAATGTGACTGTTCAGTATAAACTGCAAGCTCCCTATACAAATCATAGTTATAATATCCAGTTCCACACTTTGACAAACACTATTTTACTTTCTAAATGGAATAAAATTGTACATAAGTCACAAAAATTGAAATATACTTCCGTAGATTTATTAGTCTTCCCAAAATATTTACAATATTTAAAATATAACATGATCTCTCAATTTAAAAAATAACTATACTTTTTATCCAAGAAAATATATTGGATAGTTTGCATCAAAGTTGTTACATAACTTTTAAAATTTTTAAAAAATCTTTGACAATAAAAGTATGCTAAATGAAATTATATATTCTTAAATCGCTATAAAGAGATACCCTCATAAAAATACTATATTTAAGAATTGGACAGACATTCTCTATATATTAGTAGACATGAGAAGCATTTGATTTTCAAAATTGAACTATGTTTTCAGTCATGAAGAAAAGCTCTTACATCAACTGACCAAACCTATAATCAGTTGTTTATAGTTACTCATATTTCATATTGTCTTCTAGAAAATATCACAATGGTCTGCCACTTCAAAACGTGCCCAGATAAACTTGCCTTTAAGTGGCTAACCACTCTCGTTTGGCTAGGGACTCACTAGCATCCTCTCCCAAACACATTAGTTTTCCTCAATATGGGACTGGAATTTGTTTTCAAACTCTTAACAGGATCATTGAAAGGAAACAGGAAGAATACTATAAAGGCAAGCCTGGAGTGATTCCAGAGGCAAGTACTCTTGCAGCAATGCATTGGCATTACGCCAAGGAGGGAAACGTTTTTGCAAATGAACATAGTTCCACGGTTAAGGAGAAGGTATTTAATTGTCAACATCACCAAGGCTAAAAATTAAGAAAGTTATGTCATAAGCAATTTACTTGACTTATAACAACATACACATATTCTTTCAGTTAAACCATAAGGAGGCATGTTGCCTCTTTTAACCATGTTTTTTAAATTAACGCTTACTGTAATATTAATACCTAACTTCAAGTATTCAAAGGCAGAATTAATGAAGATGATAGCGGAGCAATTTTACTTTATTTTTAAATACCTTAGTATAGTTTGCAGGTAACAATAATTTTGGTAGTCAAATGTTTCAATTATTGCAATTGAAATTGATGAATTAACTTTATAGTACCATATTTAATGAGATGATTTTTCTCATTTGAAATAAATTGAAGTTAAAAAAACCTTCAATTTTTAATGATAAATATATCTATTTACTGTTGTTTAAGACTGCTTTTCTTACAAAATTCTATATTTAGAAGTATAGAACTTGAGCAGCTCCTGTTTATTTTTTAACAAATAAATGCGGAAATCTTTTGGGTTAAATTACACAAAGTGAAACAACAACAAGGACAAAAGCTTGTCATCTTCTTTACAACCCTTCAAACACAGGGCCTTTAATGTTATTTCCTATCTTTTCTCAGATAAATTTAATTGTGTACTTTTATATGTATTTCTACTTTATTTTTCCCATTTTAATTGTGCAAAAGTTTTAAGTTCCTTTTTCATATCAATCAAGATCTTCATAATACTGAAACTGCTGCTTTCACAGCTAAGGTGCAATAATGCTCCTAAAAATTTTTGTAACAGTTACTGCTGAATCCATCATCACTTTCAAGTAACTGTTTACTTCTAGTCAATAGGAATGCTGCCTTTCATTGACTTGATTAGTTCACTGAGAATATTTCTATACTTATCAAGTGGAATTGCATTTTGCCTACAAGCAGGGATAAATCTTCATGAGGTTCTGATTTCTACATATAGAGAAACTGTAGGATTTTCTACTCCATTAGAAATACTGCCAGTGAGGGACAGGGAGGGAGGACAATGGGAGACACGTTTGACTCATTCAGGGGCATAAAAGGAGGCTGCTAAACTGGCCTAGTCTACCTGAACCTGTATCATCTCCATTTGTTTTGCTCAGAGTTCATTTCATAATGTCACCTCTCATGAAGATGATAATTGAGTGCAGAGCCATAGGTACTTTACATGCTTAGCAGTCATCCACATTAAGTATTTGACTCTTCAAATAGGACAAAATATATATTTGCTCAGTTACTCCATCTGAAAAGTATGTCCAATATAAATACAATGTGAGCAAAAAATGCAATCTTAAAATTTCTAGCCACACTAAAAAAAGAGTAAAAGAAAAAGTTGAAATTAATTTTAATATTATCCTGTATCTAGCCCATTATATCTAAAATATGATTATTTCAACATGCAATCAATATTTAAAAATTGTTAAAGATATATGTTACTTTTTTCAGTATGGTTTTGAAATCCAGCGTGTAAATTATAATTACAGCAAATCTCAACTTAGAATAGCCACTTTTCAAAACCTAAAGAGCCATATGTGGCTGCTGGCTATGGTACTGGGTAGCACAGGTCTAAATTTTTTTTAAAAGTATTTAATTTTAAAAATATTCTACTGGAATAAGAATTTTATGGAGAAGTAATCCAATTTACATACGTATATGAGGCACCAAAACGCTATGAGCCAGACATTTAAGTTCCACCATGAAACGCAGTATTTGCTAAGATTCTCTTTGCTTTGTGATTAAAACTAGGGCAATATTGTTGCTAAAAGCCTAGGCTCTAAAGTCAGACTGCCCCAAGTTTGGATTTAAGCTAAGACAAATATTACTAAAGTAACTGCAAGCAAGCTACTTACTCTTGATAGCCTCAATTTTTTATTGTTTAAAATAGAAATGATAATGATACCTACCTCATTAAATAAGCTTGTGTATGTAAAGGAAATAGGCGAGTGTCTGCACATAGTAAGCTATCAAGAAAATTTAGTTACAGTAGTTATTATTATCAGTGGTCCCCTTTAGCTTAACTAAGAATTGCAAGCATAAAAATTGTGCTTCTGTCTTTGCATTTGCATATACATATAAATATATATGTTATTTTTGAATGTATTGTTTTATACATCATAAGTTAAAAAGAGGCACTAATAACGTAACTTCATAATTTATTTTCGTGATACCTAGAAACAGAATATCTATCAATCTTGAAGACCCATATGACATAGTTCTAAATACCTGGCCACATAATGCTAGGAAAGAGAGAAAAAAACGTTTTTGTGAAACAAAGAAAAAGGTTTACTAATTCATATGCAATTGTTTCAAAACAAATAGAAAACACGCAGTTGATGTACTATAATAACTAGATCTTTACTTTGGCCCACTTCCACAAAAATGTGCTCATTTTGGTATTTGGTCCAGAGGACAATTATACCTTTTGCAGAAGTAACCACAGAGATTTAGTGAGTAAAATTTAACAATTTTGTATCAAAGTTATAGTATTTATAAAAGATAATTCTAAAAGTTTGTAAATGTACTTGTTTATGCTCCACCTGTCATTAGAGCTCTTATTCACACCACTCTTAGCCTCCTATTTACTGCTAATCAAGGGCCCAGACAATATGAGTTTAAAAACAGGAGGAATGGCATCTCATTAAATCCTGTTAAATGTCACCTCAGTCTTGCCAGGCTATATATCCAACTACCTAGTCTCCTCTCTAAACCCCATAGCCCAACGTGCAACTATTGACTTCCATGTTAAACACAGGACACATTAAATTTTTGTAACAAATATCGTTATCACCCATATTGATTACGTACACTTAGTGTAGATGCTACTGTGGGGCAATATTAAGTTCAAATGTGACTTACTAAACTGCACTTCTGGTATAGAGCAGATTCACATATTCAAATAACTATCAATGTTTAAATGTCTGATATTGAAATTTAAAAATGTAAAGTAAAGTTTTAATAGGACATATTACTTACGTTCACAAGTGTCCCCTTTTTGCTGGTAGCCCGCTTTGCAGATGCATTTTCCGATGGGCACTAACCATTCTCCTTCTGCACTGCAGTGCATCCTGGGGGAGTTTTCCGCCTCTTCCTCTGCACTGCTGACACATGTCCCTCGAACCTCGACTAAAGAGGAAAATTCTGAACCAGTCACTGTATCTGGAAAGATAGCTAAGTTCTCAATAATGGACCAGCACTTCTTGTAGTATACTTTGACAGAAACCAAAGCTATGCAAGCCCCTACATCCTGAAAGGCAAGATAGAATCCCTTTTTGGACAAAGGTCCAATCTCTCTCACCTCAGTGTTAAGCTTCATCTTTCTTTCACCAAGGTCACCTTGGGTAAAACTTTCATCTGCAGCAATGGTGTCTATTTTTACATAGAGGTTTTCTCTTATATTCCTGCCAGTGTCATAGTCTGTTTCATAATAGTACAAATTAAATGTTTCCTTGCAAGTTCCCAGTACTCCAGGAAGACTGTTACAATCCCTCAGGGTGAATTTCAATTCTACAAAAATCCTTTGTGCATTGCCTTTTGAAATCCAGTTAGTCCGCAGCCAGTTGTTTTGGTTGGGCTCCATGACTTGGCACACCTGGTATGTTCGTATGGGGGTATAGTTCTCATCCAAACCACTAATTTCTTCCCACTGTAAAATTTAAAAAAAGGTCATCAGTCATTCAGCAAAAAATAACATTTTGCTTTTGAAAGTGCAAGTACTTCACAAACACGGATCTTTGAAAAAGTTAGGTTGATTCCTATCTTGGCAAACACTGTAAACCAGAGAATGTAAGATTCCAGGTTCTGCTTCATCCTGGTGGTGGAACACACTTAACGCTTCTTGCTTTGTGTATACATACAATAAATATTTCAATATCTGTTTGCCAGTATATTAGCGTTTCCTTTTTACATGTTTGCTTATGTTTATGTTCTCCATTGAGATTATAATTTTTATAGACTAAAGCTCACAATTATATTAAATTACCAGTGAAAGTATATACATATGGATGCCTGGCAGAATTTTTGATAACTCAGTTGACATTTTAAGTGTCCATATTATACTTACGATTACAAAGTACTTAGAAACATGAAGAAGAAAATGCCAAGAGTACTCTGAAATGTAAAAGCATTCAACAACATGTTGATATTTATAATCTGGAGTATTTTACAATCTTTCAAAATGACATACAAGGAAATAACATTTTATGGAGCTATTTATTTATTCTAGTAATATACATAATTTTGTATACAAAGCCACATAACTATAAATAAGTATGAGAGTATGATTTTTATAAATAAATTGCTTTCAACAGACAATCAAATGTACATGGTAAATCAGCATGCTGGATCATATTTAGTAATAAGCTTTCTGAAAGGAAAAATATCAGATGTTTTAAAATGTTCCTTTATATGCTGATATAATGTATACTACAAACCAAAAACATATTATTTTCCCACAAAAGGAAAAAAATAGTGCATTTGTTAGAATTTAGAACAATTTCAAACTATTAAACCATATATAATATTCTCTACTACTCATTAATCAATAAAATCACCTCATGACCTTAAAAGCCTAAATTAATAGTAGTTTATGTATTTTGCTTACAATTATTAAAAAATTTCCCACTTTATATTTATGATGTCTTAATAATGAAATTATAATCTGTTAATATTAATTTCTCCAATAAAAATGCCAAATATAAAACATTTGTGTTCAAGTCCAAAGTCGCATAGCATCCAATATTTAAACTATTGACTCAATAAAAGAAGATGAGAAAATAAAGTATAAATCACGTGGTAAATAAGTTTATTTTTAAAACCTTATTAGACTACTGATTTATTTAAATGTTCTGTACAATGTTAATACATACTTTTAAAAACAGTTCTTAGAAAATTAACAAGACTGAAAAATTAACAATATAATTCAGAAATTTTTTGGTGATATTATATATCTGCTACAATTTTGTTATACACAACCTAATATCATCAAAGGTACTCAAATGTAGCAAATAATCCATTTTAATGTTCAGCTTTTACTCAGTTCAACTTGCATTTGTGACTAGCTAACAGCGGGCCTATTTCCCTTTGTTTCAGTTAGCTGCCTAAAATCTGAATGGCACTCAGCCAAATATAACTAAATTCATCCATTTGGATAGGTAGATTTTAGTCTCTTAATTAGATTGAAATTACCAAAACTAGTAAAACTAGTAATGTTATCTATCAAAAAATCAAAAGCTTGAAAGATATGCTCTTTTAAACAACTAGAGTTTGAAGAAACCAGAGCTAACTATTTTAAAAGAATATATTCCAAGAATTCCTTTATCTAACTTTAAGGACAATTATATTCTTTTATTCTGTATAAGAAAAATCAATTTTACTACCCTTGCAACCCAATTATTTTTTATTTTTACTTAAAATTTTATTCCAGTGGGGAACGCTTCAGGAAAACTATCATGTAGTTTACAAATATTGAGACCACATAAATTCATTTAACACAACTGTTGTTATATTATCTCACTTTCTAAGATACTATGAACATTTCCACAAATGACACCATTGGGAAAAATGTCTTCATACAGACACTGTATTTTTATAATATGCTTATAGAAATATTTTCTCAAAACTTATGTCTTGGAAACATTTTCTTTACACTTAGATATTTAGTCACATGTGAACTAATCTATTGCACAGATATAGAAAATATTGTCGATCAATCATTATTTTCTAATATTATGTGCTGATGCCCACAGACATGTAGGGTTAACTGTTAACTCAAGATACTTTGGACTGATAGAATGCCTATTTGAGTCCAAGATAACACTGACAGTCATAATTTGTCATTTTGTGTACTACATGGATGAAATACTACAATCATATATCAGTTTACTTCTCCTCAGAGATAAAACCACCCTCTATCTCTATTTGTTTTAATTGATGGATGGTAGAAAATGGGCTACATCTGTCATTGGCAAGAAAGGTGTTTCATTTTTTATCATGAACAGCTGTCTATAAAGTATATTATTTTACTCACAGAAACCACTTCTCTCAAGAAGGTATTATATTCATACCTCCAACTCATGGAATTTTTATATTTAATCTGTCAAATGGTTGTCATTGCTTTATAATGTATTGTAACCAATACAGATAACCACAATATTAATGAAAGAAATCTCTTAAAAATTTAATTTAATGAAAACTCTCAATATTTTAAACAGATTTGTTTTGTTCACATTTTACATTATTGAACTTTCAGTTCCTTACTATGCTGATTTTATGATCTCAACAATTTATTTCAAACTTTCATTCTCCTCTTTGCAAAATCTGCTACAGTTTTTATATCATAACTTACATTCCACACTTTTGACTTCAGATTTTTTAATGTGCCAAAGATAAACTTAAATAACAATACAATATGTTTTCCTTTCTCAGAGCCCTCTTCCTTAATAAGGAATAAAGAATGTGCCCTCTCTCACAATAAAAATAAGATCTGAAGACATGGATGCTGAACTGAATTTACATATGAAAAAATAATGGTCAGTATTTTTGAAGACTTACTAATATTTTTGGTAGATTATTATTGGGCAATTTTCACTCATATCTATTCCAGATTTTTACTGTAATGTGTGCAAGCTTTGCCATCACTTCTGATTAATAACAGCAGATAACTCATAATATAAATTTGGAGAATCTATGTTTTATAGCAAATTGTATACAAAAATGTTGAGCATAGTGCATTTTTAGTTACACTTTAAAGTACATTTTGAATGATGCTAAAACTGTTTTTAAGAGAGGAAAACAGATTACATACCGTTTTAAAGAATTACATATGACCTACCTGGTGATTATACTACAGAAATATAAAGCAACAAAGTAGGTTTAAGTGAGTTTGTGAAAGGAATGTTCCCTGTAATTAGTAAGCATTTATAGCCTGGACCCTGAGGTATGATTCCACACAATAAGAACCCAAATGACTATAGTTATAAGAATTTGTTTTTCCCATTTCCCCAAGTTTTAAGTACACCTTTCCTACTCAGAGAACTCAATGTCTCATTATAAACACAACATAATATTGGATAAGATACTTGGAATTAAAACAGTTTATACATGAAGAGTGTGAATATTATCCAGGAGGGAAAGGAAAAGTTTTGTTTCTTATTTTACAAAATAAATAGTGATATTTTATGATGAAAAGAACTTACCCCATTAGGTGGAGAGGAAATCCACTCCAACTCTGTTTGTTGTGCTTTAGAATCCAGCAGTAGTACTGAAAAATAAAGTTGTATTTCCAGATGTTACATGAAAAAGCACATATGTAAACATTTTTAAGGTGAGTCTTTTTATATAATCATCATTTTATGACTTACGATCTATAGATAGTAAATGAGTGGTGAAATGACCAGCCTCCTGATACAACTATATTCCTCTTCCTTAGGGGAAAAAGATATTAAGACACCAATATTATATTTGGTACACTTTAATTACAATATTAAAATAATCTTAAAATGCAATATTAGAATAAAAGTGAGGGTAGAAATTTTATATGTGATACAGTAATTCTACTGTAATTATATATTATAGTTTTGTAAACCACTGAGCCCTTCAAACTTTGTCAAATATAATAACATGAACATAAGATATCATTCCTATATTACTCTTGATCCAGTCATTAATTCCAAACATTCTGCCAACAGTAGTTTCTATTGTGTTTTGAGAACTAGAGTTTATCTTTTAAAAAAATCTTATTCACATACTGTGTCTTTTCTTAAGTTAAAATGAATACAAAAATGTTAAAAACTATGTTAAGCAAAGTTATCAGAAAAATTAATTGTCTATTATTTACAAGATATATTTTTGAGTTAGACAAACAACAGCTTTTTCAGCATTTTTTATTTCTAAATTCTCAAAGTGTAAGCTAATTCTCAAAATGGCATAAACTCTGAGTTGACTTCTAAACATTTGTATTTCACTTTTATGCTATCAAAAAGCATGTGATTAATTTAACATTTATAAAAAGTATTATAAATGTTCCTGATACTATCAATATGAGACTGCGTTAGAATGTCATATACTAATGCACATATTTCGAATTTGATACATTTTATTGCTTTTTAGAACAATTACTTTGCTAAAGCACTCATTATTTTGATCAAACTGGTTTCAGAGTTACATGAGTTTTTGCACTTTAAAAATATTTATCTGACTCTATACCATTTTGACAAATGCATCAATTTGTCCAGAAATAATTGTGAATATATTTTAAGTATGTCAATAGGCTCAGCATCAGCCTCAGCAAAATGTTAAAATTTTGACTTAAAATATATGCTTATATGAACTTTTAATAATTATGCAACTCAATCACTAGGGATAAAATATGTATTTGAAAGACAACTTAAAAATCCATTATGATAAGAAAACAAAGGAACAGTTGATTATGTGTTCAAAGGATCAGTTGATTTTGTGTTTAATTCCTTCACACTGGTCAAGGTTATTAACTGTAAATGAAAATACAGAATCACTAAGATTTTTGTTTTCTTATTTCTTTGTTTAGCATTTTACACTTAAGACTCCCCAGGAAGACTTTGACAGGAAAAGAAAAACTTGATCACAAATATTTGATTCCCTTTCAGATGAGAAACGGACACACAATACTTTTAAAATGCCAACTTGTATTTTAACTTGTAACATCGATAAATCGTTGGACTAGCGAATTTACATAAAAAGTAGTAATTTTTAAAGTTTATTTTTATCCCCAATCTTTGAGATGAAGCACAAGGAAACAATGTGGGTGTCAGGTACTCTTCAATTTTTTTTTT
The DNA here is from genome assembly GCA_963573385.1 of Cacajao melanocephalus. Lineage (NCBI taxonomy): Eukaryota > Metazoa > Chordata > Mammalia > Primates > Pitheciidae > Cacajao > Cacajao melanocephalus. Next base: position 167,757 of record CAUYLG010040427.1, read on the forward strand.
TTTTTGAGATGCTTTTTTCTTTATTTTTGTTATTTTTTTTTCTTGTGTGCTGAATATAGACAACAGGATTTTAAATTCAGGTGACCTTCTTGGGTCATTTCCGAGAGTGGAATAAACATTGCAAGATTACTGTTTATTGCCATTCTACTACCCTTCAGCTCAATCTGGGGGTGGAAGCTAGGGACCTAAGCAGAGCAGTGATGGGCAACAAGTTAAAAGAGAAACAAACGCACAAATTAAAACAAAACAGAGCCCGGCCCTAGAACGTTTAATTAGAAGCCGCTCTCAAGGGATCTGTGCGTCTCTCTTCCGGTCTGTCCGCTCTCTGGTTAAACCCTCAAGTGAGCGCGTTTCCCTTCCCGCTCGGAGCAGAGTGCCAAGCTCCCTTTGCGCCCGCGGAGGCGCAGTCCCTCGGCTCACCCGAGCGCTGGGGCGCAGGCCTGGGACTCCGGGGCTCCGCGCCCCGCTGTGAGGGCCGGGAAGGTGATGGGAGAGGGGCTAAATGAAGGGCGCTCCCGGGCCGACCCGGGCAAGGACCGCGAGGGCAAAGGCTGGCGTCTCCGGGCTTGGGCGGAGCCGTCGGCGGGGCGGGGCAGGGGCTGCCAGACGGGCGCGCCCGGTGCGCCAAGCATCCATTACGCCTCGGCCAGACCTGGGCACTCCAGGGAGCCGGTGGCGCCCGAGCTCCAGAAAGAGCTGGGAAAATGAGAGTGGCTTTCGGGAAGCGTCTGCTCTGAGGGGAGGCGGGGGCGGCGGCATTTACGGAGAGAAAAAGTAGCAGCTGTACTTTGCCTCCAAGCGTCAGACTCTGACAAGCGCTCCCTGTAGCGATGATAACTGACCTACCCGAGAGAACGTGCACAAGGAAAGTGAGCGGAGGGGGTGTCTTATCTTCCTACAGCCACCCGCAAATACCCCAGGAGGTCCGGCACCTGCTCCAAGCGGTTCCCAGCGCTAGCCCTTGGGTGTCGCGGGGTGCCTCGGGGCTTGTGAGCTCCTAGAAGGCCAGCTCTCGGTCGCCGCTGAGCCCTAGAAGCGTCGCCGCCTAGAACCCGGGCGTGCTCGCCTCCCACCAGCCACTGACCAACACCCTCCCTCCCATCGCCCCCGCGCCTTTTATACATCTCACTTCTGCATCTAAAGAATTCAGGCTCCTAGAATCAGAATCCTCTTCACGTAGCTTACACCCAGAAGAGCAAAGCCAGCGAGACATTCTGGCTGCAGGAACCTCTCCCCCTAGTGATGCAGTTATTTATAGCCCAAACTCCAGCCAGAGTCTGCGTGTGTTCGCGCTCGGGGCTTCGCCGCGGCGGTGCAAACTTTTCCTCTGGTCCGCTATTCCAGAGGAATCACAGGGTGCCAGGGCTGAATGTTTCTGATTGCTAACGTCAGGGGGGCAGAAATTTGGAGGGGATGAGTGTGCGTTTCTAGCAGATGTCCGTCCATCTGCAAACATGTAAGCGTCAGCTTGGAGGCCCGGGGTTTTCTGAATGGGTTCAGCATCTAAACAGGTTGCAGATGTGGAAAGTGGGGTCAGAAGGTCAGGCTGAATGAAGGACTAGAATGTGGCGCCGGGCTGGAGGAGGGCTTGAGTGAACTAAGAGGGATGAACGGTGAGAATAAAGAAAAGCCGCACTAAGTTTTCAAGAATAGATAAAGCAAGGACCTATATGTAATCCCCCACCCCCAACCCCCGCCCAGTAACCACCATGACCTAAATTTGATAACAGATTTTCCCCCTCTACATTTCAGAAATAAGTCATTATTTCGATTCTGCTTTTAACAGATCAAAAAAAAAAAAATGTAACTTCGATACATAGCCTGGAAGACCAGGGGGCGAGGGGATGAGGGGGGCTGAGGGTAGGATTGTGACACTGCTCAAAAGCAAGACACTTCCATTGACAGGGTTTGTTTTTCCCCAGCTCCAACTACAGGCACCAAAAGGTATTTTACCTTCCGTCAAAGGTTCAAAAGAGAAGGAAAACATAACCACATACAGGCGTATCTATAATAGCTGGCCAAACAAAACCTGCCTTCTCCTACCAGAACCAAATCTCAGGGTCTAGGTCTTTGGCAAGGTTTGGCCATTCGGATTCCTCAATTGCTGGGCTCTGGGGCAAATAATTGGGGACTTCGAGTCGCCCAGGAGGCATCTCCTTACAAATTGCACGGCTCCAGCCCGCCCCCTGCCTCCGCGGCCCGACCAAGCCCGCTGGGCTGCCGCTGCCCCCACGACCGTTGGGCCCGACGCGCAGCGCGCGCTGAATGGAGACATCCCCGGCCCGCGGGTCGCGCGCCGCACGCCGCGCTTCACCTCCCCGGCGTTATTGTTCCGCGCCGGCGGCCGAGCGCCAACCGCAGGACCGCGCCGCTGCCTCCGACGCAGTGAGCACTTCATTAGTAACCCGAGCTCTCCGAAGTCTCAGTCCCTCTGGGAAGGCTCCCGGCTCCCGCCACTCGCCGGCGGGCTGGCGGGGACGCTAGGGGCTGCACTCCCAGGTCTCCAACCCAACTCTGGCCGCAGCTCCCACAGAAGGCGAGCGCGGAGGGAAGGAAGACAGAGCTAGAGGGAGAGATGTGACCCGCCTGGGGTCCTAAGAAATAAGCTTGCCGGCCGTTCTTTCTGCCCTACCCCACCTCCGTTGCTGCTCACGCCCTCCGGACTGCCCGCGCCAGAAATCCCGCACCCGTCGGATGGACGGCCCCGGGCACGGGGCTGCAGGCGGCTCGGAGCGGCCCTGGCTCGCGCTCGCAGTTCCGCCTGGAGCAGCCCGAGCGGTGAGGGGGCGGGGAGCCGGCGGGGGAGGGTCGCCCGGCGCCGGAGGCGCGGCCGGCAGCGCCGCGGACGAGCTGGCTCGTGCAGGTAGGCAGCTAAATAAATAAGTCAGAACAAACTTTGCTTTCCCATCACCTTACCTTCCTTCGCAGCCTGCGCCTCCCCTGTGTGTGCAAAGCGGAGCAACCAGATGTAGCATAAAATAATCCATGAAGGGTACCGAGTTTGAAAAACCATGGTGCATGAGCAGGTTTTATTTTAGGTTTCAATTATCTTGAGCCGTGGGTTTTTAAATGCTGTTTGTTCCGAAGTAGCTTTTGTTTTATTGCGCTCCTTGCATCGATTCCCCTTCTCGGCCCCCGACCGGCTGCTCCACGTTTAGCTTTTTTTATTCGCCCCCCACCCGCCTCCTGTTCGCTCGCACCGTGTTTGCTGCCTGCAAGTCTCCGACTGCAGACCGGCCGCTTGCTCCACACTCCAATAATATCAATTAGGGGGGAGGGGGCGGGGCTCCGAGCCGAGAGCCTCCGCCACTCGGGCTGAGTGGCAGGCACAGCCGGCCTGCCAGGAGGCGATTCACAGGGCCAAGGGGCGGGCCCTGGCGAAATGGCCGCCCCGGCCTCGGGGGCGGGGTCCGAGGCAGGAGCCAATCGGTGCCGAGCGGAGTCAGGTTGCTGGTCCAGGATTCCCTCCAGGTTCTGAGCTCGCGCTGGATGTTCGGAGGAAAACGAGGATGGCAGCCGAGGTGTGTGCTGCTCTGGGCGCTCTGCTTTTAGCAACCGCAGCTTTCGTAGAGCAGGATAAATCCGAGAATAACGCTCCCAACTTACACACTTGTCTATAGCTGTACTCCTCGCGATCTTTTAGAAACCAGAGGCGAAGCAAAGCCTTCTCTCAGCTACCAAGCACGGAGCCCGGACAGTGAAATGAGCTGTGCCTTTAAGTAAACTTCCTTTTACATTTTTTGTTGTTAGAACCTCCGCGGGCGGGGTAACTTTGTTTTTTGCCTTGTTGAAAAGTTTCTCTCTTTTTGTTACTTCAAGAGCAGTCAACTTTGAGTACCGCCTACCACAATCCCTGAAAGAATAAATGTAACCAAATGTATTATGTTTAAACAATGTTTCCAAGAGTTTGCAACAAGCTCTGGCAAAAGAAACAGAGGAAAAGGGAGTGGGAAAAGGAAGTCTTTTGTTTTAAGCGCCCCTTCACCTCCACCTATCTTTTCACCGTAGTTTGTTGAACGAAGTGGAACGTTAGGAGAGAATCTTCTGAGGGTTTCGTATCGTTTTTCCTATGCATATATCATTTTCTAAGGTTTTCCTTGGATTGCCTACACTCTGATAGTTTTCCATTTCGCTGCATAAATTATACTTAATATTAAAGAATGTCATTACATATTAAATTCATAACACGCAAGACCTCTTTCGCAAGTATTTACCATTTTCAGGTATTATTCAATACTTATCTTTCAAAAAGAAACTAGAATTGAAAAAAAGAATACCCAGTATCTCTAGTTGAATTTATTCAACCCGAACAGCAAGGAAGACTGCGTAGAGAAATCTGTTTTCTATTAGGCAGTTTTGGACACTTTGTATTCAAGAGGTGAGTAATCAGAGGAAGAACTTTAAATTTTTAATTGCCAAAGCATCCATTTCAAAGGTCATACAGAGTAACTTGAGCACATGTTTAAGATGAACTTTTTTGTTGTTGTTGTTCTCTATCCTTTATGATTTCCTTTTATTTCTGATGGGTACAAAGTTTGATCTCACATAAGGCTCCAAACTTTTTCCACCCTTTCTATCTGGAAATACAAAGTAAATTGAGTTGTTTATGGTGTTTATAGTAGAGACTTCTCAAAGTGACAGCTGCAGATATTTTTATTTTATGGTAAATTGTCTCCTGTAGTTTTAATTTGCCTAATAAAATAACGTGAAAGAGAGATGAAATTTTCTTCTTAAACCTCTCTGATTCTGTAGTTTCTGTAACATTTCTTAAATGTTACATATTCCTAGCCATTATGCCTATTTAATATTATAAAAATTGTATCAAAAAGCATCTTAGGTGCCCTTTAAACGATGCGTAGAAAATGTAAATGAGTAATAGGTTAGCCTTGGAAAGACACAAAAATATATAGGGAGAACATACTTGTTTTAGAGAAGATGAAGCACTATTTACCCGAGTAGAAGATTTAAGAAAGAAACTTGTAAACTAAAACATTAGAGTTAAAAACGTAAATCCCCATACTTAGTCTTTAAAATGCACAGAGCTACAAACTCACAAATATTAAACCACTTCTAATAGTTAAAATTAATTATCCAGTATTTCAGCACTTTCCCCAGGGTCTCATCCCCATTTCCTAAAGTGACACCAAGGTAGCCTTTAAAGTTTAAAATATTCCTTTCATCTGTTGAATGACTAATACTCAGAGGTGTGAATACAAATACTTTTCCATTAAAACCAGGAAACCAAAGAAGTAACATCCTTCACTCCTCTGATGAGTGTAGGTGGTGTAGTGAGTCCTCTTTTTGTGTCCCTCCCTTCCCTCTGTCAGACACAGGGGCATGTGTAACCTCACTCTTATTTTTAGAGACAAGAGCTTCACATTAAATGCACATGTGCCAGGCTGCTGACAGTTCTCCCTGCATAGCTGCACAATGATTCTCATTTTTAGGTTTTTCAACCTTCTCTTCTTTCTTTTGTAGTATGTAGATATATTGATAAAGAATTTGCAGCACTTAAATAAAAATAAATGACAGTCAAGAAGACAACGTTTAGAATACAGTATATGTTTTAATATATAAATTTAAACTCGACTGTATTTGACTAATAATAAAGCATATAAACCTATTTGTACATGAAGCCACTGACATAAAAAAAATCAGTATATAAAACCTTTTTCATTTTAAGATAACATATAATGGTGAATTTCCTCACACCATTACAGTTTATTTTGGCTTCATTTCTATGATTTAGGCATATTATTTCTAGAGCAATTATTTTAAATAATGTGACATGTTTGTATATAAAGTGAATTCGAAAGGAACTAATCTTCCTGAGCAATACCAAATAGTGTATGAGACCAACACATGTGAGCCAAAGCAGGAATTCTGAAAACTAGTTTTAAATTTTTATGCATTCATTGTACACTTACGTTGATAGTGGTAGAGTCGTTCACATATATTTAGTGAAATTTAAATAAATGGAAAAAGAGGCTAAGGCCTTAATATTTTTATTTTATGTACTTGCTGTTGAAACATCTCTCATAAATGTCTAGTGGAAAAATGAAAATGTCTCTCTTCACATGCAAACAAGATATACCCAATTTTAATGCACATTGTATTATTTTATTTATATAATTACCAATAATCACATGACCGTACATGTAGGAAAATGCACAAATTCAGAATACACATTCCAAATGAGCATACAGCTGTTATTTTCTTTTAACTTGCTACAATACTAATATTTACCTCACTGTTTACCTCTGGGAAATATCCTCTGATTTTAAGAGAGAAATAGGAGTAAATTATAATGACTTCAGGGAATAAGTTGTATGAATTTTCAAACAAAATGCTGTACTGTATTTGTCTAGTATTCAGGCCTTTCTAGGGTAAAGGAACAATTGGAGATTTTGGCGTGTTCAAATCCAAGACTGTCAAGCTAAATAGTTAACAACAACAACTACAACAATGAAATCAAAGGGCTGTTTCTGAACCTACTACTTTTGTACTTACCATAAAATGCATTCACAGCTGGCAAATGTGAAAATGCAAGTTCATCACAGAAAAAGGGTAATTTAAACTGAATTAGAAAAGGTACTGTGCAGAAGAAATTGATTATAAACAGAAAAGAAGCATTATGTCTCAGTTAATAGATATTACAGAAAATTGGGTTCTGTGATTTCAGTCAAAATATAAACAATCTTTCCACTGTGTAGGAAAATCATTTACATATTTACATTAGCATGATTTATGTAGTGTATATAAAATATTTATTTGCAGCCTAATGTAAAAAATGTACATAGGCTAAACTCATTAAAAACATACTAATTCACTAATTTTTCTGAGCTCAGATTTAGCTCAAAGTATAGGAAATCAGAGATCAGAAATCAAATAATAAGTCAAGGATGTATTTTGTGCTTTTGTAAAATTTCAGTCACTTTTGTGAGGTCAAATGAATAATTAAAGTTCAGAAGGTTACAATTTTAATTCTTTATTTATAATTACCAAGTAAATTTAAGGCAGTTTAACAAATAAAAATACAATTTATATCTAAATTATGAGTCCACTTGAATATTGCTAAGGTACCACTGAAATTTTCCAATCACTTAAAATATTCAAAAGTGTTCAGTCAAATTACTCTTATTCTTTGAGTAACAAAATGTCGCTTTTAAAATGTAGCACTTTATACTTAAAATCATGTAGCACATGTTCAGTGCTTTTAGTGGACTTTTTTTTTTTTTCAAACTTGATTTTGCATGGGGAGGGTCTTTTCTTCCATTACTTACACTTCATTTTGCCATAAATCGTCAGGACTGATACGATGAACTGGCTTAAATTATGCAAATAACTTCTACATGCTTCCATGGTTTCTCATGTTGTAATTTTTAAGCTCTTCACCCAGAGGATTTTTAAGTATCAAGATCTGTGATACTTCAGTGACCACCAGGGGGCAACAGGACTTCTGGGTGTCCTGGCCAATCAAGTCCACACTAAACAAGGTAAAGATAAGTTAATTGTGAAATCTTATGTGTATGCATTTGTGCATATCTATGTACGTATATTATGAACATATAATATTTGACTCATTACTTTTAAGTTTCTTTTTCTCTCTGGACCTATGCCAGCCTACTAAATGCCTTCATAAAAATTTATGAGATGTCCTTTGACCTATTTTAGTCTATAGAGGCCAAGTTAAATGAATAGGCTCAAAGGCACTTTAGAAGGTGAATTATTTTATGGAAAGGCTCGCTCAAGTTTTGTTTTTGTTTTTAATTTTTTTTTAATTAAACCAAATAAATTTGAGTTTCCAGAGAGACCTCAGATATTCTCTTCCTTAGTCTGTTTCCACTTACGTTAGTCTTTTACCTGAGAAATAGGGCCAGGCTGGGATGGAGCATGCTCTGGGACTTGACAGTCCAGAGATTTTAAGGATCCTCTGAAGTTCCCAGAGAACTTTCTGGGTTGAGGAAAATTTTAGAGACTACTCCTCATGCTGATCTTCTGCTATGGTTAATACTAAAAATGAAATTCTGTCAAAATTTTCCTGACTAATCTCAAAAAGGTCCAAGAAGAGGTCTAAAAAATATTAGGTTTTATGTATTGAATAATTTAGAATTTCTGTTTTAGAGAAAGAAATGCATGAGTAATGCCCCCTAGTTGTGAAATTGTAAAGCTGTGGACATTCTCTCCATTGAGGAAGAGTAAAATTCTATACATACTAAAAGTGATGTCTTATAATACTTCTAGACTTTGCATACAGTTGTTCTCTGTGAAGAAAAGGCAAATTTATATAAGAGACAAGGACCGTCCTAGGAGGAGAGGATCCCAAATCAATCCCATTTGAATTTTAACAGTATTAGAAACTCTGGAAGATTAGAATGGTTCTGACTGAGAAAGAAATGAGCCCAAGTACCACAAAGAAGTGCTCACTGTGAGGGAAATAGAATTGAGCTTAAAATTTGTTGGGTGAAGACATTTGCTGATATTCAAAGGCCTCAGAACCCAGTAACCTAGCTATGGTATTTATGCTGATTATGCAAGTATGAACTAAAAATCTGTGCCATTTTAGCTCAAAGTCAAAGTGACATTATAGCATGGAAGGATATATAGAACAAGGTATCATTGTAGCAATACTAAGTACAGCCAATTTTTAAAAGGTATGCAATATGACAGTGATGGAAATAAAGTCAGTAGTACACTGAACATTATAATCACCTGGACAAAATATGATCTCTTTGGACTGAGCTAGAGATTCATAGTAGGAATTAAGGAGAGCAGACGCTCTCAAAAGGGAGATGCTAGATTTGCCCATTTGGACAAGTAAACTTAAAAAAGGTAAGTGACTGTATTTATTCTTGATAGTGTGGATTGAACTGATTAAAGATTCACAATCTGACTGTCATAATATTCCAGGAAGAGAATGGTGACCAAAGCCTTTATCAAAAGTAGGCTTTTCATGTATTTATTAAATATAAAAAGGCACTGGGGACATATGCAGATGAATAAACCATAACCCAATACTCAAAAGACCTAACAGCCATCATGATGCCTTTATGACTCATGTTTCTTTTTGAAAACAGGGAGAATATCATATATTTTGAGAAATAGGTAACCATTCAGTTTTTCTGTGTTGATTTCAACAGTGATGATATCTTTATAATTTCACTATTGACCATAAACTGCAAGAAATTCAATGCACAATAAGGATTTTTATCATCTGACTTATTTAAAGTTGTTTTCTTTTCCCCTCCCTGCACTCATATCAGATAGAAAATTTCATAAAATTTTTACATCATCTCAGATTCTATGCAGTTATGATTATCATTGTTTGGTTTCATAGGCGCATTGCCGTAGATAAGCTACAGAATTAACCTGGCACATTCTCTATTTGATTTTAGATTGATGAAATGACTGAGGTCAATCTCAGTTTAATTAAGTATTTTAATATCTGATAGTCACTCTTTCCGCAAGTCTTTTAACAAGCAGGCTTTGGTGGCAAAGTCTGTGAAACTTAAAAACATGAAAATTCTGGCAGAAAGTTGCTTCGTTTAAGATAGATGATAACCGTAAAAACAAAACCTACTTTACCCACCTCCCAAGTACAGAGAGAAGAGACATTATCCTGCATTTCAAAAAAGAAGGACAAGATCCCTTATGAATGTTTTTTAAGATCTCAACTTGAATTTAATTTTTCTATATTATCATATCTTTGTCTTTAACAATCCGTAGTATTTTGCATATACCTTTGATTTAAACTTTTGAGGGAACAATTACTTTCTAAGTTTGAGTAAACAAATGCAGTACAATAATAACATGCATGCCCTTAGGTACTTTTGAGAAAGCCCAGTGGACTATAACATTTTAGATAAATGGTAGTTCTGTCCATTTCAGAGAATGACCAGCTCTGGCCCAATCAGTTATACTTGGTCAGAAGGCTATAAAACAGGGAGGGGAACGATACTGAATGAAAAGGAAAGAAAAGTAGTAATACATTAGAATCAATGTTAGACTTCTACCTATTCAAATATCTTAAAATATGATGAATATATAAAAGCAAATGTTCTATATTCAGCCATTTTAATTTTTAATCAAGTTTAAGACTTAAATAGATCAATTTTTTGATCAGAGAATGAAAGTATGAATTTTATATAAATTGTACTGCTAGAGCTATATTACAAATATGTCTTTAAAGTTACAGTTGAAATTTGAGTAAGATAATATATTTTGTGTATCATTGTTCAAAATGTGTAATTTTGCATTTTTATGTTTTATAAATTAGTCTGAAATGTATTCTCTAGTAATACTTGCAACTCAAAATGTAAAATTTTCGAGGCTTACCATTATAAGGCATTTAGCGCAATGCTAAAAGTAAATACTTAAAATGTATTTCTTTAATGGTGTCTGATTCATCATGAACATAGATCCAGAAATATTTACGTATTCAAATACACATATCTATCATTTCCAAGGTCTATGTGACTCATAAATTTTGCATATTTCTCTCCACCCAGTAGAAGCCATCTTAGTCTCTATCTAAACTAAGGCTAGCCTTAGGAAGGCAATGTTCAAAGATCGTGAATTAAATACTCAGAGGACCATTGTTTAATTTTTGAATTAAAGTGTATGTCTGGTTTTCTAAATTTGGTATTCAAATCTCTTAAGAACCACCATGTGCGTTCCACAGGTAAACTTTTGACTTCCCCATCCCACTAATGGAATCCTTGTCCAGAACCTGGCCTTATGCCTTAGGCCTTGTTACTTACGGATACATCATCTTGATGTGGACAACTGACATATGCCTGGATGTGAACTGCTCATCAATGCCTGACTCTGCCTGCTACCTTTTAGACAACTACTGCTATGTTTTTTTGAATCTGTCTTACGTCAACCATTTGCAGGTAGCACCAGTCTTCTTGTCAAAATATGTATTGGACAATACACAACCTGCCTTTCTAGGCTACTTCTAACACCTATAGATACAAGCATTTCCCTTAGAAAACCTAGATTCATCATATTCCAGCCCTGACCTCTTTCATTTTATCCCATTCTGCAACATTTAGCCTGCAATATATTCTCGGCTACATGATGAGACACTGAAGAATTCATTCAGATTTTAGAGCATCATGTTATAGTTACCACACTGTATTTGAAAAATTACTGGTTTTAGAGTTATTTGTTCTTTTCATTTTCCTTTCTTTGCTTCTTCCCTCTTTTATTGTTTATTTCCCGTCACTCATCATGCTTTAGAAATACATTCTGCTCTCTAGGTTTTGGCTAGATACTGGCATGCAAAAATGACTAGGAAATATTCTCTCTTGTGGTCCTCTAGAAATACTTATTTTAGTATATGGCAGACATACACCATTAACAGATACAGCCTTTTAATTGAGATAGGTAAATATCTGATAGATATATTCAGAGCAATAAATCAAACTGGAGAGCATCCTATTAGAGACTGACATTGTAGATTGAACTTGAGTTGCAAATAATAGGTGATCTGACAAAGGAGAACAGGGGAAAAGAAATTTCAGAGAGAAAGATAATATATAAAGGATGAAGCAGGGAGTTTATAAGTTACACTTTGTTGATGAAACAGACAGTAGTGCGCTAGGCATTTTAATAAATTTAATTTGGAAAATTAGCTTCTCACAAAATTTTTTGAAAGTTATTGTACTAGTTATACATAACTGCGTAACAAATTAGCCCAAAAGTGAGAGGCTTAACAAAACTGGAATTTATTATCTCATAGTTTTTGTGGGTCAGGAATCCAATGAAACTTAGCTGAGTCCTCTGGCTCAGCGTCTTCCACAAAGTCACAATTCAGATGTCAGTCTGCACTGTGATAATTCAAAAGCTGAAGGAGAGGATTGGCTTCCTAACACGAAAGTGACTGTTAGGTATCAGAAGACCCACTTCCAAGATCACACAACATGACAGTGGCAGCCTCATTTCTCATTGTCTGCAAATTGAGTTGTCATTTCCTTGCCACACAGACCTCTGCATAGGGTTACTCACAACATAGCAGTTTGTTTACCTCCAGAGCCAAAACCACAAGAAAAAATAAAGCAAGAAAGGCACAAGTGAGATAAATGTCGCCCTTTTTTGTAACTTAATCTCCGAAGTGATACCTATACTTTTCTGTCCATTGAAAGCCAATTACTAGGTCCTGTTCATACTCAAGAGAAAAATGATACACAAGGACTTGAGTACCAGGATTCAGGGTCATTGAGGCCGTCTTAGGGGCTGTCACCCATGAGGCTGAAGAAACAGGCTTTATACTGGTCCTCCAGGAATGATCACCAGATCAGCGCATAACTCTTCAACACTGACACTTCTGCACTTGAAACCACCTGTGGAATGAGTTTCAGAATGCATCTCTGGAGCAGCAATTCTGGAATCAGGAAGCTGAAGACAAGAACCCTTACCCCTGCAGCTATCATTGCTGGCACTGTTCTCACCAACCAAGAAGCTGAAGAAAAGTCAGAAGAAGAATGCTGCCAAAAACACAAGACATTTCCATGGTCTTTCTTGCCAGAATATAAAGCCAAAAGAAGGGAGGTAGCTGTGGCTTAACTTTCAACTTCCAAGTCTTACATGATTTCAAGACTTTGAGCAACAAAGTTCATTAATATTTCTCAAGAATAAGAGGCACTCATCATTTAGAATTTAAAAATATTTTTATTGACGCATAATGCATATAAGGAAAATGTACGTTTTATAAGTATACAGTTTGGTTGATTTTTACAAAATGAGTAAATTTGTGTAACCAGTAGCAGAACTGTGAAACAGAGCATTAACAACTTCCAGAAATCCCCCCTATTGTCGAGTCTCAATCTCTACTTCCAATAAAATGTTTTTTTTCCATTTTTTGTACTTTATGTGAATTGAATCAGTCACATTATGTAGTTTGTGTCTTTCGTAGTTGCTCAACAAATTAAGAGATTTGTCCATATTTTTGAGCATAGTGCATGCAATTGTGGTTTCTTTACTTTCATTGTTGTATAGAATTCCGTTGCACAATATGCCAAATTTATTAGTTTATTCTACTGTTAAAATACATTCATTAATTTGTTGCTCTTGAAAATTATAAATGACATGTTCTAGAATTCTTATTTTCATGACCATATGCTAAGACTGAATGTTTGTTCCTTCCAAAGATTCAATGTTGAAGCCTGAATGTTTGTGCCCTCCAAAAATTCAATGTTGAAGTCACAATTTAATAGTATTTGGAAGTGGCAACTTTGCGGGTAATTAGGTCATGAGGATAGAACCCTGATGGATGGATTTAGTGCCTTATGAGAAGAGAAAGGAGAGATGATCTCTTGCAGGTGAGGATACAGCTGGAAGATGGCCATCTGCAAAGCAGGAAATGAGCCGTCACCATAATCCAACCATGCCAGCATCCTGATCTCAGATGCCGTACCTTCTAGAACTGTGAGAAATAAATCTCTGCCATTTGAGTCAATGAATCTATGGTCTTTTTCCATAGAAGCCCAAAGTAATACACCATATATGTGCAGTTTATTGGATGTAGTCTTAGTAGTTGAAATACTGTTTCACAGAGTTGCATATGTACTGTTTGGGAAGAATCTGTTCAATTTTTTTTTTTTGCCTTTTTGAGTTGTCTCTTTTTTTCTCATAAATTATAAGAGTTCTTTATATCTAGATATGCACCATTTGCCAGATATACCTATCTTGCCACATCTTGTGGTTTGCCTTTTCATTGTTAATGGTTTCTTTTGATAAATATTAATTCTACTATAATCCAATTTATTATTTTCTTCTGTGATTAGCAATTATGGTATACTGCTCAAGAAATTATTGCCTAATCCAAGCCACAAAGATATTTTCTTATGTTTTCCTCTAAATTCTTTATTGTTTTTCCTTTCATATTTAGATCTGTAACTCATGAAAAATTAATGTTTGTATATTTTATGAGTTAGAGGTCAAGACTCATTTTTTCCCCATAGATATATCCAATGAAACCAGCATAATTTCTCAGAAAGACTCACTGTTTTGCATTGCTCTACAGTGGTGCTTTGGTCATGAATCCAGTGGATAACAGTATGTGTTCAAGACCCTACTAAGGTTTTGACAAAATTCTATTCTCAAAGAAACCATGATAGTCAGGAATATGGCATATTTATCTACTTATTTTTTATAAGAGGGAAAATATGGTTTTTAAAACTCTATGCCATCAAATGTCTATATAAAAATTCTGATTTATTGATAAAACTTCAAAACATTTACTCTCTATGCTAGAGTTTGAATGTGTCCTCTAAAATTCATGTTGAAATTTAATTGCCATTGTGGTGTATTAAGAGGTGGGACCAGCCATGTGCAGGGGCTAATGCCTGTAATTCCAGCACTTTGGGAGTCTGAGGCAGGTGGGTCACTTGAGGTCAGGAGTTCAAGACCAGCCTGGCCAATGTGGCAAAACCCCATCTCTACTAAAAACATAAAAATTAGCTTGGTGTGGTGGCATGTGCCTGTAATTCCAGCTACCTGGGAGGCTGAGGCAGGAGAATCGGTTGAACTTGGAAGGCAGAGGTTACAGTGAGCTGAGATTGTGCCATTGCACTCCAGCCTGGGCAACAAAAGCGAAACTTCATCTCAGAAAATCAATCAATAAATAGATAAATAAATAAAAAGATGGGACATTTAAGTGGTGATGACATCATGAGGGATCTGACCTCATGAATGGCTTAATGCCATTATTGTGGGACCAGGTTAGTTATTGTGAGATTAGGCTCCTGATGAAAGAATGAGTTCTGTCTGATTTCTTCTATATGTTTCACATATCTACTTATACTTCTGCCTTCTGCCCTGGCATGATGCCCCCTGAAGGCCCTTGCCAGATGCCAGTGCCATGCTCTTGCACTTCCCAGCATCCAGAGCCAGAAGCCAAGTAAACTTCTATTATTAATATATTATCTAGTTTCTGAGATTCTGTAATGGCAGCAGAAAATGGACTAAGACACTATATATATTTGTAACTTAGAAATTTGGGTACAAAACACAGCATTTAAATTTAAAATACTTGTCTCTCAGATTTTGGATTAGCATGTGAACTGGGCTCTCTGACTGTAACAGTGCCTGTCCAGCTAGAGTAATCCAGGAGGGGGGCATCACACACTGGGGTCTGTCTGGGGGAAATAGGGGAGGGAGAGCATGGGGAGAAATGCCAGATACAAGTGATGAGGAGGAAGGCAGCAAATCACACTGCCATGTGTGTACCTATGAAACAATCTTGCATGTTCTTCACATGTACCCCAAAACCTAAAATGTAATTAAAAAAATTTTTTGATTAAAAAACAGTAAATACAAAATAAACAAATAAATAAATAAATAAATAAATAAATAAACATCATAATATGTAACTCCTGTCCTGGAAACTCTCCAGTGACTCCCATCTCATTAACAACTCACACAGTCTCACCAAACTGTTACCCTCTCTCCTGCTCCCAATAGTTTTCTCACCTTTTCTTGTCACACTCACTTCCAGCTCTTCCAAGAGGCCAGGCATTCTTCGGCCTCAGGACCTTTGAATTCCCTCTGCCAGGAATGTCATTTCTTTCCACATTTGTATGCATCATTCTTTCACTTCCCTCTGATCCACTCAATTGTCTCTTCTCACAAAGATATTTTTTTAAGCTTCTCTATTCCCATTGTTCTTTTCCACAGATCTTACCATCACTCAGTATATCGTATCTTAACTTATAGCTTATTCAGTGTCTCTCCAAACTAGAATTTAGAACTAATGAAGATAGAGAGTTTTTAAATTCTGCTTTTCTGGTGGCTAGAGCAGTGCTTAAATATATACTAGGTACTCAGTTACTGAATAAGTTAATGAATAGTTTTCAGTTAGTTTGATCATGTGTTTTATTTTAACTTATTTTTATTTTGATTTTGTACTTTAGGTTCTGAGTACATGTCCAAATCATGCAGGATTGTTGCACAGGTACATACATGGCAAGGTGGTTTGCTGCCTCCATCCCCCTGTCACCTATATCTGGCATTTCTCTCCATGTTATCCCTCCCCAACTTCCCCACCTGCCGCTGTCCCTCCCTTTGCCCCCTCCAACAGACCCCAGTGTGTGATGGTCCCCTCCCTGTGCTCATGTGTTCTCATTGTTCAACACTTGTGGTGTTTGGTTTTCTGTTCTTCTGTCAGTTCGCTGAGTGATGGTTTCCAGATTCATCCATGTCCCTACAAAGGACATGAACTCATCGTTCTTTATGGCTGCATAGTATTCCATGGTGCATATGTGCCACATTTTCTTTGTCCAATCTACCATTTATGGGCATTTGGGTTGGTTCCAGGTCATTGCTATTGTAAATAGTGTCATAATGAACATACGTGTGCATATGTCTTTATAATAGAATGATTTATAATCCCTTGAATATCTACCCAGTAATGGGATTGCTGGGTCAAATGGAGTTTCTGTTTCTAGATCCTTGAGTAATTGCCACACTGTCTTCCACAATAGTTGAACTAACTTACACTCCCACCAACAGTATAAAAGTGTTCCTTTTTCTCCACATCCTGACCATGTGTTTTATAATTAGATGTATGAGGCTATTTTTAGAGAAACCTTCTACAAGGACATTTCTTGCAGTTTAGGTTATCTGGAGGCAAGATTTTTTGGGAGTGCCATTAGTAATCACAATTCAATTCTTTGAAGAGTATTAGAATAGTTAATATATAAAATTCAAAAGAGGAAAAATATATCAGAGGATGTATATTCATTTTTAAAGAGAGCTATAAATATTAAAACACAGCAGATAATTATTAGGGAAATAGGCAGAATTAAGCAGGATAAGTTCTCATTATACATGCTAAGTAAATAAAAAAAAAATTGTCTCTAACAGGAACAAGATGGGCAGCTCACCATAGCCCTAGCATTTCTACTTGGAAATGAAGTGTCATAATAAAAGGTGTATAAGGACATAAATTTAAAAAATCTGTGAAATCCAAGTAACTTAAAGCGAATTATATAGAAGCCTTGGAATAGGGGTTTGTTAGAAATATCTTGAAATTATATGCAAATCTTGTACGAATATGCATTTTTCTGGGGGAGAGTTTTCCCAATCCAATTGTTGAAAGAATCCACCTCTCCCCATCCCCCTAAATTAAGAACACTACCTTGTATCAGTGATTCTGAAACCTGGTAGCACATTAAAATCATCTAGGAAAGGTTTTAAAATTATCAAGGCCAGAGCTTCATTATCAACAATTTTATATATTTAATATGAGATGAGTATAAATACTAGCACATTTTTAAGTTCCTTGGGTAATTCTGCTTTATACTCAGAGCTGAGAATAACTGCTCTAGAGCAGTGCTGTTCAATAAACATATAATATGAGGTAAATATGTAATTTTAAATTTTATAGTAGCCACATTAAAAATGAAAGTGAAATTCATTTTAGTGATACATTTTGTTTAATCTAATATAGCAAAAATATTATAATTTCAACATGTAGCACTAGCCACATTTCATGTGCCCAATAGAAGTATCTGCTAATTACTACTCTACTGGACAGTGCTATGTTTTGAATGTTCCCTCCAAAAGTCATATTGAAACTTAATACCTAATGTGACAATTTTAAGAGGTGAGACCTTTAAGAAGTGGTGGGATCATTAGGGGTCTGCACTACGAATGGATGTATCAATTAATAGGCTAATAGATTAATTGGGTTACCAAGGGAAGGGAACTGGTTTCTTTATAAGAAAAGAAAGGAAAAGCTGAGCCAACACATAAGCATCCTCAGCTTTCTTGCCACGTGATACAGTGTGCCATCTTGGAATGCCACAGAAAGTCCCTACAAACAAGAAGTCTGTCACCAGAAACACATCCTCAGTGTTGGACTTCATGCCTCCATAACTGTAAGAAATAAATTTATTTTCTTTATACATTATCTAATTTTAAGTATTTTATTATAAGCAACAGAAAATGGACTAAGACAGACAGTATACTTTCTATGTTGAATGTAGCCACTCCATGATCAAGATACAGAATTGTTTCATCACCTCAAAATTCTCATGTGCTACCCCTTTATTGTCACACCCACATCCTCTCCCCAACCTTCCTAATGTCTGTCAACCACTAACATCTTTTTCATCTTTCTCATTTTGTTATCTGAAGAATGTCTTAAAAATTATGTAGTAAATGACCTTTTGAGATTGACTGTTTTCAATCAGTATAGTATTCCTGAGTTTCATCCAAGTTGTTGAGCATGTCAATAGTTTATTCTTTTTATTTACAAGTAGTATTCCATTGTCTGAATATACCACAGTTTACTTGCCCATTCATTCATTGAATATTTGGATTGTTTCTAAGTTTGGACTATTACAAATAAAGTTGCTATGAATGTTCCTGGACAGGTTTTTGTATGATCACCTATTAATTTCTCTGGAATATTGTCCAGTACTACAATTTCTGGGTCACATGTAAGTACAAGGTCAATTTTGCAAAATTCTGAGACTTCTATACTCTTTTTCAAAGTAGCTGCTCCATTTTATATTGCCTCTAGACTATATAAAGAACTTTTAAAACTCAACAGTAAATAAAACAAAAATCTAATTGGATAATGGTAAAAGATGTAAAGAGACATTTCACCAAAGAGGGTGTACAGATGGCAAGTAATCACATTAGAAAATATTTATAATCATTATCTATTCGCAAAATGTAAATTAAAACCACAATGATGAATCACTATAAACCTAAATGATGGCTAAAATTTAAAAATCATGATAACAGCAAATGCTGGCAATGATAGAAACTAGATAATTCGTACACTGCCAAACAGAAAGTAAAACTCTGTAGCTTTTCATCCTCTTCACAAGGTCTTCCACAGGAAAAAAAAAATCTTTTCAGTTTTGGGGAGGCCCAATTTATCAGCTGTTTTTGTTTTGCAGATTGTACTTTTGTTGCCAAGTCTAAAAACTCCTGCTTACCGTATATGCTAAAGACTTTCTCCAATTTTTTTTTAATGGAAAGTTTGGTATTAGCACTTTTTACATTTAAGTCTGTGATTATTTTGGGTTAATTTATCTTATAGTCAAAAGGGTTAGGTACAGTTTCTTTTTTTTCTTTTTTTTCTTTTGTGCATACTCCAATTGCTGCAGCACCATTCCCCAGCAAGGTTTGAAGTCATTGCAAACTTTGTCAGATTAATGTCTCCCCATGCATTTACCTCCCCATTCTGGTGCATTCTACAAGTGATTAAGAAATAGGTTTTAAGTGCTTCAGGTTCAAATTTACTAACCCATCTTGGGTTTGGCTAATTCAAGTAGTCTGTGTTGAAGTTCAGATAAAGAAACACATTTTTTCACTTTCTTCTCCACTTCTCCTTCCCTCTTTTCCTTTTCCCCTTTATTTTCCTTTCTCTTTTCTCTTCTTTGTTCTTCTCAGCAAGATTCAGTTGTAAATACTGAGGATGTAACAGTGAACAAGTCATACTTGTCTTCATGGAGTTTACATTCTGTATGAGGGATACAAATCATGTGAGCAAACAAAAATTAAAATATGCAGTCAGAGAATAATAAGTGAGGACTAGTAAATGTCGGTAATACAGTTGATTAGATACAGTTGATTAGTAAACTACTTTAAATCAAGGTGTAAGCAAAGTCCTTTTTCATGAAGCATTATTCATGTCAAATCTTGAATAATGAGATGGAAGGAAGGAATTCGGGATAAAATCTGGAGAAAAAAAGTGTTCCAAGCTGAGGAAACTATTGATACAAGGTCGGTATGTTGTCATTAAACTTGATAGGTTGTTTGCTTCTTTGTTTTTAGAACACAGAGACGGTCAGTATAGCTACAGCTGGGAAGGATAGTTTGCTTCTATTTTCAGTTTAGTTCATGAAAGCCAGATCATGTGAGTTCTTTTAGACCCTGTTTGGAAGTTTGAATTTTATTTCCGTTTCCATGAAAATACTTTGGTAGCCTCTAAACAGAGAAGTAATATGATTCACATTTTTAAAAATAATCACTTAGGCTGTTTTTTTAAAGCCATATTGGAAACAGGAAAACCAGTCAGAAGGTTTTTTGAGAAATATCAGTGACAGATGATAGTGATGTGGACCAACCAGGTCAATAGCAATAGAGATAGGGCGAAGTACTTTGATTCCAATCACATTTTGAGGTAGAGCCAACAAAACTTTTAATTGTAGTAGACGCAGGGAATGAGCATAAAAATAATCAAAGATAAATTTTTCCATCTGAGAAATTTGGTGAATAATGTTATAATTTCCTGAAACAGGTAAAACTAGAGGAAAAAATAGTTTATAAAGGTGATGAATGTGGAGTGTCTGTTTCAAACTTGTTAATTTTTAGATGCTTGCAATATTCATCCTAGTTGAGAGGCCAATTAGGCAAATGGAAATAAACATCTGGAGGCTGAGGGAGGGGTCATACACAAAGACAAATTTGTAAGATAAATGTGTTTTTAAAGCCTCAAATCTGATTAAATCACATCGGAAAACTGTAAGTATAGAGGAGGGATCAAGGGAATTCCAGTGTTTGGAGATTATCAAGGAGTGGAGGAGTCAGTGAAGAAGGAAGCAAAGTTGTAAAATACGAAAGGGGGAATGTATTTCAAGGAGTGGTCAGCTCTGTGAAATGCTAACGAGGAGTCAAGCACAATAAGAATTCGAAGCAAATAGAGAAGTGGTCTTGGGTTTCTTTCATAGAATGGAGTTTGTTAATGACATTAGCAAAGCTGATTTTCTTTATATACCAAAGAGGCACAGAAACTTTGGTGAATTGCTTAAGGCTATAAAAATATTAAATGGAAAAGCTATAAACTCAGCCCCATTATTTCCTGATTTTGAAGGCTGTTTGGAACTGAAGGAAGAGGCTTTATGCATAGGCACTTTATGATGAGGGAAATGTGATGGCAATCTTTTTGTTTCTCTGGTCCTGCTGCCTGCAGGTGAGATAAAAGCTGAAGATGAAGAATTTGACTTAATGATAACTTCTGTGATATTGTGGCATACGTAGGGTTGGAAAGTGACTGCAACACTATTTAGATGAAAATACATTGGTTCATATAAAAATTTTAAGAATTAGGATTGGTTTTAAGATCAACTGGAGTTGGGAAATCAGTCACTCTAAGACTCTTTTTTCCCATGTCTTGTCTTTTCCTCATGCCTTGTTGGATGGAACTTATTTCTGAGAGTGCTGTATTTTTTGGAGGTTCTTGGATTTAGCTGGGGAAAGGCAGTTGCAGAGAGGCAGAATTTCTGCAGGAGTGGATGGGGATAATAACCAGGATAACAAGGGTTACAATGAATTCAATAAACACATATTTTCCACTATTTTTACTTCCATCCATAAAAAAGGCTGCTGGGAAGTGGGGCTGTATTACCCCCATTATGTACATGAAAATGTTCATATGAATGCACAAATATTGTATATAGCATATGAATAGAGGGATATAGATGTCATAATAGTTTTTAACATTAAAAATACAGAGTGTTTTAGAAAAGTAAATAACAATATTGTTCTAGTAAGTCCCTAAATTGCCTCTGAAAAAGACTAGGCAATGATGTTTTTAATATGAAGCAAATCATAGGAACACATTCAGGGCCAGAGTTAGGGACCTTTTACAGAAGACTGCATGTCCTTCTGATATAAATCTAGCTTTACTCTTTAGTGCTCAAACTATCCTCATAATAAACCATCAGGTGCTCTTTGATCACTATTTTCAATGTGTCATAGAATAGATTAAAAAACAAAAGAGGACAAAATGTAATCCACTACAACAAAAGCGGTTACAAAAGTAGTTACAAAAGTGAAAACATATTGTTATTTTGAATTGCATTAAACCCAATTCCTAGGTCCTAACTAAGCCCTTCCTGAGGTGAAGAATGGCCAAATGCCACTGACAAACTCCCTTTGCATCTGCCATGAGATGGCTGAAGTTCCTTGCAATGAAAACATCTTAAAAGGAAATTCCCAACTTTGTACTTCCTAACAGAATTCCCTGTCAGAGCCTGATGGGCCAAGATCCTTTTAGTTTATTACAGAAACATGTGCCTTGGTAAGAAGTCATGTATATTTGTGTGTGTGTGTATGTGTGCATGTGTGTATATATGTATGTATACACATATACACATATATGTATATATGTATATGTATGTTTGTGCATATGTACACATATTTGCCTCATATATGTACATATACACAAACATGCATATACATATATGTATGTGTATATGTACATATATACACACATGCATGCACACAAACACACACACAAATATACATATATACACATATATGTACCTATAACATATATACATATATACATTATATATATATATATATATTATATCTTTTTGAGCAAAGAAATACATTCCATGTACCTATAACAGGTTCAACTTTTCTTTATACCAGGAGAGCTACCCATAAACAATTTCTCTGTACCCATTCCTGATCCCACAGTTTATGAGTCATTTTTAATATCCTTATCTGAACTCAGTTGGACAGGAAAATAAAGTTGCAAGTATTATAAGTGTATCTTTCTTTTAAAGACAAAGAGACTTTTACTTGTGAGAAAAGAAATTATTAAATCAACTCATGATCTACCATGTCTAATATATGATAAATCTGGAGGAAAAAAGTACTGTTTTAATGACATGTCCCCAGCAGGGTTTATGGGTTTTGGTGTACATTTTTTAGTAGTGTGTTTGATGTTTTCTCAAATAAAGAGAAGCTTTCATGTAACAGTTCTCTTTTTGTCACTTCCTTAGGTATATCTTTTTCTGGTTGTGTGGTAGCATAACTTCAAATACTTCATTACATTTTTTGGGCACTCGCTCTATTTTTATGTTACCATGATAAAAAAAATGTTGATAATTAATTTTCTATTTATATAATTATTCACTTTAATCAATTTTCCTTGAAAGTTTTCAATAACTATAGCTTCAATATCTCAGGCCTGCCTAAGTTCTAAGATCATACTGTTAGAAAAATTGTATGAATGGAAAGAATCAATGGTGCCTGTTTGCTAATTGAATGTGATTTTTGTATTAAGGCAAGAGCTTAGTTTTAGGCATGTATCTTGGAAATAAATAATATTCAGGGAGCACTATTAAAATGTCAATTACAGTCTTACTCTAGAGTGCATTTTTTTGTATGATATATAATGATACAGGCATGCATATCAATAGTTAAATCCCAGTCCACATTCATATTTGCTTTGTGATTTAGGGCAGGTCGCTTCTAGTTGTTGAGTTTCGGTTTCCTCGTCTGTGTAACAGAGGTGAAAATATGTGTCTCCCAGAGATACAATATGAAATTATGTATATAACTCACTTAACACAGTGCAATGCAGATAATAGTCTCTACATTTTACAGACGTTATTCAGCAAAGAGTCTAAGGAGTCAACAGCTTTCTATCAAATTATTATTGATAATAAATATTGCCTTATTACTATGGACTACTTACTAGCCTAATTGATTTGTAGAACAATTTGAGAAATGGGCCCAAGTTCTACCTCAATTCCAACAATTCCTACTGAGTGCCTTATTCTCTCCAGTCTCTCCTCCCTGTCACTTGGAACCAGTTACAGATATTTGCTATTTTGTAACTCTCAGTGTTTCCGTGGTAGGACTGAGGAGCCTCAGTCTCTGAATGCTTCCATGGGATGGACACTGGGTTGATCTGAGCCATTCTGCCTATATCTCCTAAGATATTCTTACTACAAATTTATCTAAATGGTGTTGGTCCGTCAAGTGGTGAGAATGTCCTCTGATCTCAATTTTGGCATAGGTCTAATAAGTGCTTTCCTTTTTCCTTCCAGTTCAGATTTCTAATGGCTTCTCCCCAGTCCTAATCTTCAACTGTAATGTTTCTTAAGCCACAATTCTGTTTTAGAAGGATTTACAATGTATTATTTTCTTGTAAATTTATTTTCAAATAATACAAAAAGTAACATGAATTCACTATAGCTAGTTAAATAATGCAATGATATATAAAGAAACATTGATAATTTTCCCCTACCTTCTTCATTACTTCTCATTTCTCACTTTGATCCCATATAAACATGTTAACAATTTGGTGTGTATCTAACCACAGTTTTATCCATCCTCTTACAATACAGTCATTTCCCTAGGTTTACAAAATTGCTTAAAACAATCATAACGTCTGAATCTACAACTTGTTTTTTCATGTAATTCATCAACAGGATATCTTCATTTCCATAAAGTGTTCTAAAAAATTATCTCTAAAATTTAAACACTAAATGCATTCCAAATTAACTTTGCAAATGATGAGCTCCATCTTTATTTCATTCATTCAATTTTATTAATTCTTGCTAGTCCCTGACCCAAGTCTTTCCTCATGTCTTCTCTCTACTACTGCTGAAGCTTTCCACTGTTTCACTGCTAATATTGGTCATACATGGTGAGTAAGTGTCTCATCCTCTATGAGAGTTTCCCCACCTTGGCACTTTAAGGGCTAATCCCCAGAGGATATCACTCCTGAAACTGAATGTTTTCAGCACCACATACCTCAGCCTCGAGAGATGGAGTCAGTGTCCTCCTTCCTTCCAACCCTGTCTTTTGGAACAGGAATCTTCTACACACACACACACACACACACACACACACACACACACACACACAATTTTTGCTTTTTCTTGGGTTTATCACTGCCTATACAGCTACTTGGTGTTCTGAGTCATTATATATACTTACCTACTTTTGGATTCTCTGTTATGTGTCACTGATTTTTTATTTTCCATGCCCAAACTATATTTTATTACAAAAGTTTTTTAGTCAGAAGTTTGGTATTTAGGAAAACTAGTATTTTTAAATATTTTTCTTCTCATTATACTCTTTCTTAATTTTGCTAGCTCTTCATGGGCTATTATTCAATGCAAATATTGAATATTTTTCACATTTAAAATTGTGTGGAAAATCTGATTGGACTTGCATTAAGTTAATAAACATAATATGAAATATTCTTACCAAGAGAAAAAAATCTATTTCTCTAATTGTTCAGGTATTTTCTTTTTTAAAATAATATAATTTCTCTCACACAGATGCTATTTTTTAAAACTTATTCCTTGTATTTCATAATTTTTAAATTGTAAATGGAACATTTATTTTTCAGTCCTATTAACTTGTTATTGGGAATTATCAATGAAACTTTGCATGCTTATTAGGTATCCACCCAACTTAACTGAATTTTATTTTTAATTCTTCAGTTTCTCTGGGTATATCTTCAATATTATATATAGTTTTTATTCTTCTAATATTTAAAAAAAAATCATTGTTATATCTGACTGCATTAACTAAACTTTCCAAAATAATTTTCCGTCACAATAGTTGGTACAGGTATTCTTGTTTTGACTTATGAAATGATTTAACATTTCACCATTCACTATAATGGTAAGTTTTTGATAAACATCTGTTATAAAAAGTTAAAGTAAAATTGTTTTCTTCTAGTTCTATTGTATTTAGAATTTTATTAATATTACTTATAAATAATCAAATATTAATATTGCTTATAAGCCATCCAGTTTATGGTATTCTTGTTATAGGAGCCTAACTGACTAAGATAGTAATTATATGGATTTGTTACTTAAATGAATAAACTAATCTTGATCATCCTTTCTGGAAGGAGCCCTATTTGACCATGGTTCATTATCTGTTTTTCTGTTTGTTTGTTTTGAGATGAACTTCGCATGACATAGAACTGACCATTTTAAGTGAATAATTTAGTATATTCACAATGTTGCTTAACCATCACCTTTATCAAATTTCAAAACACTTTAATCACCCCAAGTTAAATCTATGAAGCAATTACTACCCATTACCATTATCCCCTCCTCCTACTGGCTGGCAATCACCATCTGCTTTCTGTGTCTATGGATTTTACCTATTCTAGTTATTACACATATGTGAAATCATGCAATATGTGATTATTGTGACTGGCTTCTGTTTCACCTTGCCTAATGTTTTCAAGGTTCATCCAAATCGTAGCATGTTTAAATATTATATTCATTATTTTTATGGATAAATAAAATTGTATTGTATAACAAATTCATTATCCATTCATATTTTGGTGGACATTTGGGTTGTTTTCATCTTTTAGCTATTATGAACAGTGCTGCTATGAACTTACATATATGTGTTTTTTTTGAGTATCTGTTTCCATTTCTGTTTTGTATATACTGCATGGATTTGGATTTCCTGGGTTGTATGGTATTCTATATTTAACTTTTTAAGGAATTGCCAAACGTTTTTCCATAGTACCTTATCCATTTTACTTTCCCACAAGCAATGTATAAGAGTTTTAATTCCTCCACAACTTTGCCAACATGTTTTTTTTTATTTAATTGTCATCCTAGAGAATGTGAAGTGATAGCTCATTGTGAATTTGATTTGCATTTCCCTAATGACTAAGATATTGACTATCTTTTCATGTGCCTGTTGGCCATTTGTACATCTTCTTTGGAGAAATGTTTATTAAAGCCCTTTGCTCATTTTTTGGATTGGGTGTTTGCCTTTTTTTGTTGTTGACTTGTAAGAGTTTTTAATTTCTTCTTAATATTAATCCCTTATCAGATATATAGTTTGAAAATATTTCTTCTATTCTGTGTTTTTTTTTTCGCTTTCTTAATAATATCCTTTGATACAGAACAGTTTTTAATTTTTAGGAAGTCCAACTCATCTGTTTTTTACTTGGTTGCACATGTTTTGATGTAATATCTAAGAATCCACTGCTAAATTCAAGGTCATAAAGATACATCACTATGTCTTCTAAGAATTTTATGGTTTTAGCTTTTATAGAAATAGATTATTGATCTATTTTGGGTCATTTTGTATATGGTAACATAGAGGTCCAGATTTATTTATATTTTCATGTGTATATTCAGCTATTCTAGCACTATTCTTTTGCCTGTGGATATCCTAGACTATTCTTTCTCCAATAAATAGTCTTGGCATTCTTACTGAAAATTAATTGACCATAGGTGTATGGGTTTATTTTTGAACTTTCAATTCTATTCCATTAGACTATATGTTTATCCTCATGCCAGTACTACACTGCTTTGATTACTATAGATTTGTAGTAGGTTTTGAAATCAAGAAATGTTGGTCCTCCAACTTTGTCTTTGTTTTCAATACTGTTTTAGCCATTCAGGGGTCCAGTTTGGAATTGTAATTCCAAATGAAGTAAAAATAAGCTTTTCCATATCTTCAAAATAAAAGGCCATTGGAATTTTCATAGAGATTGCATTGAAAGTCAAGATATCTTTGGATAATATTTCCTCTTAGCAATATTAAATTTTCCATCTAAGAAAACAAGATGTTTTTTCATTTATTTAGGTATTTAATTCCTTTTAGCAAAATTTTGTGTTTTAGTGAAGCCTTTCACCTCCTTGTTTAAATCCATTCATAGGTAGTTTATTATTTTGGATGCTATTACACATCAAATTGATTTTAAAACCTTTCAAATTACTATTGCTGCTATATAGAAATAAAACTGAATTTTGTATGTTAATCTTGTGTACTGCAACTTTGCTGAGTGTATTTATCAGCTCTAGTTGTTTGTTTTGTTTTATTTCAGTTTGGTTTATGTGTATGTTTGTTTATATTTTGGAATTTTCTATATATAGAATGTCATTTTTAAATAAAGAATTTTTTTTTTTGCTGTTTTCTTCCCAATTTGATGCCTTTTATCATTTTTTTTTTTTTTTGGCCCAATTGCTCTGGCTAAAACTGCCAGTACACTGTTGAATAGCAATAGTAAATGTGGGCATCCTTGTATTTCACCTTCAGTCTTCTGTCTTTCTCCGTGGTTATGATGTTACTTAGGGGTTTTTTCATAAAGTATTTATCATGTTGAGGAAGTCCTCTTCTTTTTCTAGATTTCTCAGTGTTTGTATCCAGAAACAGCGTCTGATTTTGCCAAGTACTTTATAGCAATTGAGATGGTGAGGTGTTTTTTTTTTTTTATCCTTTATTTTATTAGTTTGGTGTATTTATTTATTTTTCTTTTGTTGTTTGAATTGCTGAGATAAATCCTACTTGATAATAGCACATAATTCTTTTTTTTTTTTTTTTTTGGAGATGGAGTCTTGCTCTGTTGCCCAGGCTGGAGTGGAGTACGGTGGTGTAATCTTGGCTTGCTGCAACCTCTGCCTCCTGGGTTCAAGCGATTCTCTTGCCTCAGCCTACCAAGAAGCTGGAACTACAGGCGTACGCCACTATACCTGGCTAAATTCTGTACTTTTAGTAGAGACAGGGTTTCATCATGTTGGTCAGGCTGGTCTTGATCTCCAGACCTCGTGATCTGACCTCCTTGGCCTCCTAAAGTACTGGGATTACAGGCGTGAGCCACTGCGCCCAGCCACATGTAATTCTTTTATTATGCTGCTGACTTCTGTTTGTTAGTATATTGTTGAGGATATTTGCATCAATATTTATCAGAGATATACATCTGTAGTTTTCCTGTCTTGTAATGTCTTTGTCTGGCTTTAGTATCTAGGTAATGCTGGTAACATAACATGAGTTAGGAATAGTTTCCTTTTCTTTCAGTTTTTGGACAAGTTGGAGGACTCCTGTTAATCTTTTTAAAGTATTTGGGAGGATTCACCAGTAAAGCAATGGTCTTTG
This sequence comes from Cacajao melanocephalus, assembly GCA_963573385.1. Lineage (NCBI taxonomy): Eukaryota > Metazoa > Chordata > Mammalia > Primates > Pitheciidae > Cacajao > Cacajao melanocephalus. The sequence goes on from CAUYLG010040427.1 coordinate 196,389, forward strand.
GCTTTTCTCTGTTGGGAAGCTTTTGATTGTAATTTAATTTCCATTTATTATACATGTGTTCAGATTTTCTATTTCTCTTTAAGTTGTCAGTTTTAGTAGTTTGTGTGTTTCTTGGAATTTTTACATTTCATTTAGGTTATCTAATTAGTTGGTGTACAGTTTTTCATAATATTCTCTTATTTTTATTTCTGTAAAGTTAGTAGTAATTTGCTGTTCTGATTTCAGTTACTTGTGTCTTCATTTTTTTCTTACTCAGTCTAGCTTAGATTTTTCCATTTTTGTGTATCTTTACAAATAATTATTTTTTTGTTCCTTCATTCTCTTTACTGTTTTCCTAGCTCTATTTTAGTTATCTCTTCTCTAGTTTTTACTATTTCCTTCTTTCTGTTAACTTTGATTTTAGTTGAACATTCTTTTTCTGATTTCTTAAGGTGTAATTTTAAGATATGATTTGAAATCTTTCTTCTAATTGCCCTTGTGCTGTTTTCTTTGACTAACTGGTTGTTTAAGTGTATTGTATGTTGATTGATTTCTGCATATTTGTGTATTTTCTAGTTTTCCTTCTATTACTGATTTCTAGCTTCATTCTCTTACTGTTGGAGAAGACACTTTGATATCTTTTAAAACTTACTGAAATTTATTTTTTGGCCTAACATATGATCTATCCTAGGGAATGTTCCATGTGCACTTAAGAATAATGTATGTTTTGTTGTTGTTGGGTGGAGTGTTCTATACATATTTGTTAGATTTAGTTGGTTTAAAGTGTTATTCAAATCATCTATTTCCTTATTGATTTTCTGTCCAGGTCTTCTATCCATTGTTGACAGTGGGGTATTGATGTCTCCAAATATTATTATAGAACTGTTTGTATCTCCCTTCAATTCTGTCAATATTTGGTTCATATATTTTGGGTTCTCTTTTGTTTGGTGACTATATGTTTATAAATGTTATAGTTTCTAGATAAAATGTCTTTTTAAACACTATATGTATGTGTGTGTGTATATATATATATATATATATACACACACACATACATATATACATGCGTGTGTGTGTGTTATCCTTCTTTATCATTGTAACAAATTTTGAACTTAAAGTCTATTTTGCCTAGTATTAGTATAGCAACCCCAACTTTCTGTAAGTATCTATATACGTGGAATATATATTTTTTTCCTTTGCTTACTCTCAATCTATTGTGGTCCCCAAAGCAGAATACAGGAGCATGGTCCCTTCCCTCCTTCTTCTTCTTTTCTTCCTCCAAAGACAGAAGGTAAATACAAGAATAACATTATGAAACACTTTCATTGTGCTGTTTGACAGATGTTGTTCTAAGCACGTTTGTCTCTTAAAAATTCTAGGAGTTAGGTACAATGATTATCTCCACTATTTTATTTAAATTTTGGTGTCTATACTTATAAGCAAAATTGGCTCACAGTGTTCATTCTGGGTTATGACACCTTTATAAATTATATTGAAATATGTTCCTGTTTTGAATAGTTTAAATAACATTGGCATTATTGTTTCTGCCATGGTTATCTAGAATACAGCCTCTCTAGAATTAAACTGGATTTTCTATGTGTTTTTGTATTTACTCCATGACCCCTTTTGATGCTTCTGACACATTTGCTTCTTAAATTCCTGCTAGCTCCTGCCAGCTCTCTTAGAATGGATCAATAACTCCAAACTTTCTGTGGGCCATTGCTACCAGTCACTGTGCTTCCGTGTCACTAAAAATTCATTCTGAAACTCTAAGACTCACACTACAAATGCTTTATAAATTTTCCTTTTACCATTTTCAAAATTTCTCCTTTTCTGATAACTATAATTTCTATACTTTTTTCCTGTTAATTCCTCTACTGTAATCTTTAGAAAAATGACTGAAGGCTTTAATATGATAGCTCTAGAATTCCTCAGACAAACCAACTTGCTTATAATTTTAAAATAGTTGCTTTTTCCTCTCATCTACCCTATTTCATCCCCCTCAATTCTCTGAAAACTGCAATATACTCCATGTATCTCAGCGTCTAGCTGGTTACTAGCAAGGATGGATTTTATATGTAAGCAAATAAGCTTCGGTGTTGATCACAGGAGCCAAATTGTGAGGATTCTATTCTCAGCCTCCCTTTCCAGCTCTGTGACTCTGTACAAGTTGCTTCACTACTCTGTGGCTCAGTTTCCGTACCCACAAAGTGGAGATAATCATTGTACCTAACTAATGTAATTGTTAAGAGCCGAATGTGCTTAGAGCAACATCTATCACATAGCACAGTGAAAGTGTTTGATAACATTATTCTTGTATTTACTCTCTGTCTTTGGAGGGAGGTAAGAAAGAGCAGTGAGAAAGAGAGAGAGAGAGACTCTGCTCCTGTGTTCTGCCTTTGGGCCCATATTGTCAACTGTATTAGTCCATTGTTACACTGCTGATAAAGACATACCTGCGATTGGGAAATTTACAAAAGAAAGGTTTAATTGGACTTACAGTTCCACATGGCTGGGAAGCCTCACAATCATGGAAGAAGGCAAGGAGGAGAAAGTCATGTCTTACATTGATGGCAACAGGCAAAGGCACAGAATGAGAGCCAAGTGAAATGGGTTTCCCCGTATCGAACCATCAGATATCATGAGATTCATTCAATACCATGAGAACAGTATGGGAGAAATCATCTCATGATTTATTTATCTCCCACTGGGTCTCTCCCACAACATGAGGGAATTATGGGAGTTACAATTCAGGATAAGATCTGGGTGTGGACACAGAGAAAAACCATACCATCAACCAAGCAGATGAGCTTGCTTCTTATCTTATACTTCAAAATACCTCATTTAAAGGAAAGTGATGAGTTCTATACACCGAGTCCTTTCAACGGAGACCAAGTCAATCTCTGGATATACATTTTATACGTACTTCTAATAATTAAGCATTAAATCATAACTGAGTGCCACAAGTATATAAGTCTCACTATCGATTTTCTTAGTACATGTTGTAATGCCAATGTAGAAACAGTATGATCAGAAACATTTAATATATGCACCATTGAATGAATTCCTCTTCTATTTAAACCTTTCATTTGCTAAATTATGTTTTAAAGTAAAATATAAACATTTTCAGAAAAAAAGAGCTTCCTAGGTCTGAAAGTGACCAGAAATCTTGATGAAAGATGAAAGAAAGGAAAAACGAGAGTGAAATATAAGCAAACTGTATAATATACCAGAATGTGGGTTTGCTCTATCTCTCATATTTATTTTCCAATTTATTCACAGCTGTGGCCTGCTGCATACGGCTGTAGTTGAGATAATCTGACCTACTCTTACTGCCTTCCCCACTGATATTACCACTCTTCAGTTTTCTATTAAAATATTTATTAAATACCCTTCCCTCTTTCATATTTTGATTGGCCCAGCAGAATTCTGTTACAATGCAACGTGTTCCACACCAGGAAATGCTGATTAACTTTAATTTTCTTCTTATTCTGATGCTAATGGTTCAGTAGGCCTCTCAGATATTCAAATTCCTCCAGAAGCTAACCCTGCTACTTACCTGAGTTCAGGCACCACAACTGGGTTATCAGTTAAAGAGCAGTATGAATTTGATCTTCAGTTTGATATTCTTTTGGCAGTAGATTCTGTGAGCCTCCAAAGAACTGGCTCATTTTTACCACTCTTCTATACCTTTAGGTTGGCAACTATTATTTCAGCAACTACAGGAGTAAAAATATAAGATAGTCAATGAGCCTTTAGTACATGACTAAATAACTCTTTTTTTTTTTGAAACAGTGTCTTGCTCTGTCGCCAGGCTGGAGTGCAGTGGTGCAATCTCGGTTCACTGCAACTTCTGACTCCCTGGTTCAAGCAATTCTAACTGCCTCAGCTTCCCTAGTAGCTGGGATTACATGCACCCACCACCATGCCCAGCTAATTTTTTTTTATTTAGTAGAGATGCATTTTCAACATGTTGGCCAGGATGGTCTTGATCTCCTGACCTTGTAATCCATCCACCTCAGCCTCCCAAAGTGCTGGGATTACGCATGATTCACTGCACCCGGCTGATAACTCTTATATGAAGCACATAATAAGAATGATAAATCCAAATGTCATGGACATCCCAGAAGGTGAGACTACAAACAGGGCAGGTACAGTATGACACAGTGCACCACAGTCTTCCAGGAAATATGAATATGAAGAATCCTTTTTTTTTTTTTTTTGCAAAAATTTGCACCAGAGTAGAAGTATGCTACTTTAAAAACAAAGCACCATTTCAGAATGAATATATGTCTATTTTTTTTTTAATTTCCAGGAATTCAGAAAATTTTGGCATTAAGACCCATTGTATATACACTTTCTCTGTCTTAAAAAGCTTTTAATGTCCTCTTTGTAAGTTTTCATGGAGAAAAAAAATTAATAAGTTACTTCTTGATCATGTGAAAGTACTTCTTTGTGAACTTGCCTCTTTTTACATGAAGGAAAAACTTCATGTTCTATCAGGCTAGACTAGAGCTAGAAGAAGAGAGGATATTTCCAACTACATGTAGGTGTAGACAGGAGCGAGTGTCACCCCTCAGGTGTTTGAAACATTCTATAATTCACTCTCTCTTATCAGGAGAGAGTAATTTTCTTGCTTGACTCATTTCCATTCTGGGCAGAAAGTTAGTGTAAAATTTTATTTTGCTTCCAATCCTTACCATTTGAAAATTCTCACTTCCAGCTCACTCTCCATACTGTTTCTTAAAGGGATGTATAACTTTCTTTCAGAATCCACACCTTAAAGTACAATTAAACAGAATGCATACAGATTTTAAGCAAATTTTGCACATTTAAAAAATCTTAAGTTTTTCTTACTTCTAATTATTTTCTTTTAAAGCAACATTGCATTTCTAATTTAGTAATTCAGATCTGAATTGTTGCCCTCCAATTTTTCATTCCCCCAAATTGGTAGTTATTGAAGAAATATTTATTGTAATATATGCTACCAGGTAAAAATTCATATTTGAACAACTGTATGCTTCAGAAGTTCAAAATAAGGCTAGATTTTTTAAGTTGATAACGTGAGTCTTTAATGTTACTTTTGGATGTGCATATGACTGATAATTTTCCTTCATTGTCATATTTTAATGATATTTATAATATATGCATGCATTTTTGCCTTTTTCCTTTGATTTAGCTGAAACTTTCAAATAGGATTCTAGATAACTAATGCCAGGTTTGAAAAAAAAAAGGGGGGACGAATCCAGTGATGTTTTGTTGAGCTAGAACAAGAAGCTCTTCTGAACATAAATAATGCAATTAGTTGAAATCAAAGTTATACTATTTTCAGTGTTAGGTAAAACTAATGTATAGCAATAAGAATAGGATCAATGTAAACTTGTGAATAGTAGAAGAGATGAGCTTTATACCAACTGTTTAATGCAGCCCAGAAAGCAAATCCCAACCCATTATCAGACATGAAGAGAAATAAATGAAGGAAAACTGAATGATTAAATGCTTTCATCTGGAAATTTGATTTCAATAATCAGAAACCTTACAATTCTCCTAATTCATCATGGTCTTTGTTTATTACTAATAAATTAATGTGCTGATGGAAAGAATTCATTACCCTTTCTATACACTTCACTAGTTGCAGGTCATTTATTAATCTGTGTTATCTGGTGAGACTAAAACAGCTGTAATTACATTGTTAAACATTGATTAATAAGCAACTCTCATAACTAATAAAAGAAACATGTAAAATGTGTATTCCTTCAAGTATTTAGCTTAAAGTTTTACTCTCCTCTTGGGAATAAGAAATTTCAGAATGTCATTAATATTCTTTCTGAGCAAACTTGATTTGCTTTTGCAGCTGCTTCCAGTCACACCCATGAAACCTGATTACCAAAAAGAATTCAATTACACTAAAGAAACTCACCTTGTTCATGAAACAATATTAATTCTCTAAAGTTAACATCCAAAATTGAGGTACATTTTTATGATTTTTAGTTATTTTTCTTTAATTTAATGTTAAAAGGCTGCTCAATCAAAGCTGTGATTTTATTTCCTTTATTTTGATTATACAATCTAATACACATCCATTTGTGGTTTGGAATTTAAATATTTTACAGATTGGCAGTACTTCAACAGCCAGAAGCATGTTAAAAATTTCTTTAGTTACTGTTTATTAAGTTTCCAGTATAATCAGTTTGATTAAAGTGTTACCAGAACATTATTACATGTCAGATATTTTGATTATCATTAACAGTAAATAAGCACACTGCCTCTGACACATGAGCAAATTATGTAACTTCCTTTCCATCAATACCGTAGAAAATAAAATGGTAATGTTAAGAAATGGTTTTCTAGTAGAAGTTTTAAGCATAATCCAATCAAATTCATGACTTCTTAATAAAGTGCCTCTTGTGCTGTCAAAATTCATCTTGAAATTTGAGGTGCCATATAGTTTCTTGTACGTTTGTCACTGAACAGACTCCTGCCACTAATTTTCTCACATTCATATATGAGTGTCAAGATCTGTAAAGAGGTAGCTGTCATTTTTTAGGCAGGGTGGTGGTGTCGCAGGAACTGACGGTAGACGTTACATGTTCAAATCCCAGTTTTGTCACTAAATAGCCATGACCGGAGAAAGTTGCCTAAACTCTCTTTTTATGAGAACAAAAGGAGATAATTTTTTCAAAAAGTGGCTAGCGTAGTGCTGTTGATTTAGACACATGTAACATGTTATTTTCCTGCCTTCCCTTGCATCAAGATTTGTAATCAGAGTAGACCATGGTTTTAGATTTTTAGACTGCCAGGATGGTCTTCCTATTCCCCAAATATCTCCATTAACAGCTGGCTTCTGGCCTTTGAAAACCTATTGTTTATTGTATCAAGCTTCTATCAGTTATTCCCCTCTAAATTAATTTAATGCAATTTTCCCAAAGATTAGGACTGAACTTTTAAAATGCTGCTAATAAAAAAAAATAACTGGAGAAGGAAAGAGGAAGAGTCAGGTCAAAGAGAGGATTAAGTAAAGGGACTGTGTGACTGAATAAAGAGAACAGGACAAACCTAGACAGATCCAGGGGACAGAAGCAAACAGAGGACTTCACCTGCTCTTTGGGAGAACCTGGTATCATCCAGCTTGCAGCTCAAAGCTGCAGCTAGGAACCATACGTGTTACAATGCTCTTGGGTATAAATAGCAGAAGCCAACAAGTGCATTTATTGGGAGAATTTTTGAAACATATGTAATTGCAGAGAAGCTGGAAGGCTAGTTTAGAGGAATGAATTGAGCTGAACACTTCCTAGTAGTAAAAATACAGGAAGCACTACAAGTGTTTTTAGCAGGGATAACCTGGCAGGCTACTGCTACTGCTGCTGCTAAGGAAATGAGAACAGCTTCCTCTGTCTAGAATAAATCCGAACTCTAGTTACTTTTGCTTATATCATCCAAGTTTAGTGTCTTGGGAGGGGCACATCTCAGTGCTCTTAGGTCCAGAGATTTACCTTACTAGTCAAAAGGCAGGAAGAAGGAAAGTTTATTCTCTGACTTGCACTGGCCTTTAATCACAGGCAGGAGTTCTTTCCCCAACATCCCCATGGAGACAATAAACAATGGGGAGTTTCTTCAAAATAAAAAGAGGTCGGATGCTGTGAAAACAAACAAACAAACAAACTACTGTGCCATAGCACCTGCCTTATGTGCAAGACTCCAAACAGCAAGAGAGAAAATGAGGCATGACTACTGTTGGGGTAGATGATATATCTTGTTGCTTGAAGAAATTGCTGTAATGTATGGCCTGGGAAACTTGCTGAAGGAGAGATAACTTTCTGCTCTTTCTCTACTTTGATCTGTGCTAGGGGAGGCTAACTTCTATGGGCACATCCACTGGTCTCCCTCAACTTCTGGTTAGCCTCAGAATATGGGAGACAAGAGCCAAAAATTGGAGATCAAGAAGACAATGGATTTGAGTTATTCTCCTCTCTCACTTAGTGTCTGGCTTTAGGTTGGATGTTGTTATTGTCTCTTGAAGGCCACAGATCCCGTCCTGCTCCTTTTCTACATGAAATGTTTACTTAAGTTCTCTAAATATTTCCTCTCCTTATATACTCAGGGCTGGGGATGAGCCTTCTTTCCACTCTCAGGAGCCCTTGGATGCTTTGCCATTCTTTTATGTTTTCCTTTAGCTATGTTGAAGCCTTTGTGCAACACTCCCTTCTATAAACTCTCTTCAATCACATACCCCTTTTGAGTATGTCTTTGGTTTCATGCACCAAACAGACTGATACAGGTGGACTGCAGAACACGTCATTGCCTATAAATGGACTTACTGCTGTTCCACAAAAGAATTTTTTAAATATTGAGTGAGATAATAAGTTTATATAAACCTTGGGCATAATACATGCTTTCTTTAGTATTTCTCTAAATTTTCTAATATTCCCCTAAATAAGGAGAAATCAGAGTCGGGTCAAAAAATTACCACAGCTTTAATTTGGTTTATTTCAAGTCCTCATCTATCCTCAGATTCAAGCAACGTTCTAAAACAAAGACCGAGTCATTTTTCTCTTCACCAATCCATTTTCTCATTTGATGTGTGCATTCCAAAGATAACATTTATTTAAAGTCAAGTAAGAATTTATAATTTAGGACATTGATTTCTGATGTTTTACAAACCTTTAAATGTAAAACATTTTCAAAATCATTTTTAGAATGCATTCTGTTAGGTGAATTACACTTTTCAAAAAAGACAAAATCACTACAATTTTTTTTAATCTTTTGTGGCTCTTTTATCATTTTCCATTCTTCTTACTGTACTGCCTGCAATCTGACCCCTATTGAAACAACATGATCTCCAAAATTCCAAATTTCTTTGAACCAAACCTTTTGACTGCATGGGATTTTTCATGTCTTTATTGGAAATTTCTCCTCCTTTGGCTTTCATAACAGCATACTCTCAGTGTTCTAACTTATTTGACAATCCTTACAATTTCTGGCACTCTTTTCTCTTCCAAATTCTTTAATACTTTTCAGGGCAAACACTCTTCTCCTTTCCTCCCTCTCCCCTCCCATTTCTTCTCCTCGTCTCTTCTTATTTCTTTATCTTTCTCAGTTGTACTCCCCTCCTCTCCTCTTCTGTAAGTGCTTTCATTAACTATAAAAGCTTTGACTGCAAATACAAAGATCAACAGGTGCTCACAGGTAATATAAATGAGGGAGGCCATTGGAGGTAATCATTTGTGTGTCTTCTAATGAGAAGGGGAGTAAAAGAGGTTGCCAATCTTTTCCAAAGGGGCAGTCCTCACTTAGCAAGTGGAATTTTTGTTATGTGGTACTTTGGCTCAGGGTTCTTTAAACTTATAGTATTTTGAGAAGAGTAGAAATTAGTCTCCAAATGTTTCAGCATTCATTCAGAAAACTATTTTAACATGGTACAAGTTAAAATAGAAGTACACACACACACACACACACACACTTATGAACCAAATTTGGCTTAAATATGGCTACATTTTTGTTTTAATTTGGTTTTTAATTTTTGTGGGTACATAATAGGTATATATATTTATGGGCTGCATGACGTGTTTTGATACAGATATGCAATGCATGATAATTACATAAGTGTAAATGGGGGCATCTGTCATAAAGGTGGCTAATTTTTGGTTCTTCATCTAAATGTTTATTTTTGGAATTCTATACCTGATTTTATATAATTTCTCTGAAAGTCTCTACTTACATGTATGGCCTGCTTGTAAAACTCACCCAATATGTTCCCAGACTGTTATCATTACCTTCATTCCCAACCCTTCCTATTGATTTTCAACATTATGATCACCACTGAGATCCATTTTCCAAGATAGAAATCTTGAAATCATCTTTGTATTCTTATTTTTCCTTTCCCAATGTTTTCAGACACTAGATACTGCATTTCTTGAATCAGTTCTCTTTTCTTCCTTATCACTGTACCTATTATGACTCTAATATTTGGATGACCTCCCTAACATCAAAGTATTTCCTTCTGGTAAATTTACCTTTGTACATATATATATATGTACATATGTATAGCTGTGTTGACTCTCCACTGCCCTGTGGGACTTTTTAAATCTGCCTTTAAAGCTTACTGGGAAGGGCATGCTTTCTTGGATTATGTAAAAAAGTTTTAAGTGCTTTAAAATAACTATGGCTGCTCATGCTCTAGTATTCACTTTACTCATTTGTAAATGGGTCAAAACATCTCTTTCATTTATTACAAACAAATGAATAGAATGTTAAATTATCATTAATTTTCACAAAAATGTACAATGCTTTAACATTTATTTATTTATTTTTGGTTTGGAGCAGATTACTACTTCATATATTACTGATGGACTCATGAGGGTACCAACTCACTATCTGCTCTCTGTTATTATTTTGGCAAAAAGATTGAAAATTATTATCTTAAAGACAAAATTCAAGCTACTTATTTTTGTATTCAAAAAGTCTCTATAATTTGTTCATAATTCATCTTTTCTGTCTCATCTGAATCGTTCACTTTCACTCACACTCTGTCCATATCATTCTTAGCTTTTTGTGGTTTCCCAAACATGTCGGAGCGTCTCACTTCTTGATTTTGCATAGATTCTCTACCTTATCTAGGGTAATTCTTCTAGCGTCAGGTCAAAAGTTAGCTTTTTGTGAAGGCTTCCCAGTTCTGAGGTCTTTAACCACTTTTCACTTACATTGTATTCTAATTACTTGCTAAATTTGTCTCTTTCTTTACACCATGAATTTCTGGAGAGCAGAGACCTCCTTTTTAATCCCTAGTGTCTGGCAGAGTGCATGTTAATGATTGAAAAAAATGAATGATGAAACTAGCTGTTGAATATATTAATTTTTAAAAAGTATGTGTGTGTGTGAACAAAACCCCAGAAAATATCTCTTCTAATTGTGATTTAGTGATATGATTTGTGTTTAGCTAGATTGTGAACTTTGTCAATAATGTTCATAGAAATTAGAAATAATTTAGCAACTACTTGTTGGTTGTAATTAGTAATATTACTCAATAAGTGTTATGATTTAAACAGTTTGCATATTAGTTTAGAAGAAACATTTTTAACTATATATTTTTGGTTTGCTCTTCTAGATCCTCTGCTCTTCCTTCTCTGACCTGCTGTTTGTCTGAGAAAATGTGACAACTTGAACTGTAGCCAATAGGGCTTTTATGTCTGGTCAATGGGGAACCCCATGGAAGATCTTAGGGCAGGAAGAGAATGAACTTGGTATTTATTCTCTTGGCTCTCTCCCTGGAATGGTTCAGTAACTGCTCCCTCTCTTCTCTCTTAGATCAGGGGGCAGCAGCTCTATAGTTACTACCAAGCCAGAGGTGCTGCACTGTCCTTGGTGCTTCCCTTACACCCCCATCTCTGTAAATTGCCTCATATTTGAGTAGTTTGTTGAATTATCTAGATTTGAGTGTATCCTGATTTGATCCGTTTCTTGTTGGGAACTTGACTCATATAATTCTCTTCTATTTCCATGATTTCTTCTTCCAAATTTAAAATGAATAAGAATGGTTCTTTCTTTTCCTTCCTTCCTTCCTTCCTTCTTTCTCTTTCTTTCTTTCTCTTTCTTTCTTTCTTTCTCTCTCTCTTTCTTTCCTTATCTCCTACTTTACAGTGATAAGATTTGTCTACCCTTTGGCATGTATGTGTTCAAGACTAGCTTTAAAATGAACAATGAATAAAATGAATAATGGCTTGCTTTTGAAAAATGTATTTTAATTACAAGCCATAGTTCAAAAATATATAGATTGATGTTGAATAGCACTTATATTTTAAGAAAATTTCCTATATTCAAGAACATGAATCAAGTTAAAATACACTAAAATATTTCTCAGGGTAAATAAGGTTATAAAAAGGTTTCATGAACATTTTGTGCCTCAAACAATTAAAATCTAATTTTAAACTTTCTGTGGCTAATAGCTAATATCAACAGGAAAAACATTATTAACAATTTAGATAATTTAAATATATTTTACCTATAATTAAGAAGGTAAAAATTAAGGATATAACCAATAATGATACAATTATAAAAAATCTTTAAGAGTATAAAATAAAGAATTATTTTAGCATTCTCACTATGGATTTTATTTTATTTTAGTTTTTGAGACTGAGTTTCTCTTTCACCCTCACCCAGACTGGAGTTCAGTGGCATGGTCTTGGCTCACTGCAACCTCTGCCTCCCAGGTTTAAGCAATTCTCCTGCCTCAGCTTCCCAAGTAGTTGGGATTACAACTGCATGCCACCACATCCAGTTGATTTTTGTATTTTTAGTTGAGACGGGGTTTCACCATTTTGGCCAGGCTTGTCTCAAACTCCTGGCCTCAAGTGATCCACCTCCATGGCCTCCCAAAGAGCTGTGATTACAGGCATGAGCCACGGCACCTAGTCACTCACCATGATTCTTAATGTAATATGTTTAAATTCCTAAGCAAATTTGTCTAGTTTTTGTCCAAAGTATTAAAATACAGATATATCAGAACTTTGCTAAAATGCTATACTCAGGGTTCATACTGTGAGACTGCCTGTAGGTGAAATCATTTTAAGATCCTATTGGTATTTTCCTGAATAATCCTTCTCCAGATGATGCCCAAATGTAGTTGCTTCTCTTATAATATCCTTTATCGTGAAGAACATTGCAGTGAAGTTTCCACACACAACCCATTAAGATTAAATCCATCACGTTTAAAAGTAACTTTAAAGTGCATATTAATACAGAAAAAAATTTAAAATGAAAATAAACTTTTAACCTATTTTATAAGAATATTTTTCTTACACTCAGCCCTCTTCCTTTCATTTTTTTTAACTTGTCAAATGTGTTCCACAAATTTTACAAACTATCTTTTAACCTTCCCAAGTGATTGACCACGTTCCACTATCTGAAGGTTAGTGACTCTGGCTTGTCATTTTTCTGTTAAGTATGGCCTGTAGGTGACAGTGATTGAATCTTCCTGGAGTCCAGTGTAGGTTTTGTTTTGTTTTTCTTTTGTGACACTTTCATATACTAAAGAAGTTTTGACAGCACTGGTGCTCTTGTTTTGGGGGAACACTTCGAGTTTGCTAAGAATAACACAAGTCTTCAAAAATACTAACCCATGATCTGACATTCTGATGAATGTTATCTGAAAGTCTGTCTGCAAGAAGAAATGTAGGTGACTATAAATCATTTGGTATAGTCTTGGTGGAGATATGAACTAGCAGAGAACCCGAAGACAACCAACACACTGAATCAGTCACACTAGAGTATCTCATGGGCTGCTGTCCCCGAATTCTAACCACCTCCTACACCTGATGCTGAGTCTTTTCTACTAAACAGTTTCTATTCTGCCTTTTCTCACAACACCTACCTCAGTTCTCTTACTCTTCTCTTCTAAACTCAGCTAATGAAACTGATACCCAGTCCAGTACACCTTGGCAGTTCCCCACGTCTAAGACCATCCTGCTTAGGAAAGAACTACTGAACAGCTTACACAAATCTGATGACATTTAGCCTTAACTACTCTTCTAGTCAGAGGCTCTGGAATGTGGACCTCACAGTCAAACTTATTGTCTCTAGGGGATCCAGTTCCCCCACAAGGGCTAATTAATAATTCAGTTCATTTTAGTCTGTCTCCTTTTCTGCTCCTTTCTAGTTGAACAAGTGTTGCTTCTAAACATTCATCTACTAATTGGGGCCCTTGTTTTCCACCTACAAACCAGTTTCTGAATAGAGAACAGTTTTTTTTCCTTCCGAAATTTCCTGAACCATCAACCAGATTATAGCTCTGCCCTGCTTTCCTGCTGGGATCTAACACCTGCTCTTGCAAACCACTGTTTGACTTTTGTCTGTGTCCAAATTGAGTTTATCACATTCTTTGTACATTGTTCATGGCTCGTGCAACCTCCTACACCCCTTCCTCTTTCAACTGCACTTTGTAGTTAGTCTCACAATAAACCTAACTATCGTACCCTAAACATAATCTCTACACCTGTTCTTCCCTGGTGGGTTTAGATTAAGGTCTGAGTGGCTTCAACTCTTCTACTCTTTTGTTTGCCTGAGCAGAACTTCACTTCTCACACTCCAGTCTCATCTGTGACATAAGCCAATACCCTATGATTCCGTCCTCCTTCAGTCAACTCCACAGCACATTCTGTGTTATTCTAAGCTTCCTGAGCTCTCTACTTCTACTGCTAGCCTGCTCATCCTTGCTAAACAAACAAACAAACAAGTCACAAGACTTTTTTCAAATTCATTGTTACTCTTCAGACGGACTATAAGGGTGATTTTTGAATCACTTAGAGACTATTTCACACTTGTTTATTCCATTCTAACTTTAAAGAACACTTCTGTTTCCATTTGCATCCCTTTCACTCTTCTCTCCCTACCCTACAACCTCTTGACCTTATTAGCAGCAAATAATAAACATACCTCTCATTTTTGCTAACAGAACCATGGACATCCAATCCAAAAGGAACTCCCTGAAACACCTTTATCTTCTCCTAATATTTCTCAAAATTAGCTCATTTTCGTTTTTTTTTCTGAAAAAAAATGAAGTGTCTGCTGCCATTCCTAAGTACAATTTACTTATAATTCTCCAATTTTCCTTTTGTTATATCTGTATCCCTAGAACTACTATGAAAACTATTTTCTTCCCCTCACCACTGAGAGGGACTTTAATTTTTCACTCATTCTAACTTTTTACATCTCAGCTGCTTAAAATTTTTTCTTTATGTAATATAACCTGTAAACAAAAAATATACATAACTACCTAAAAAGTACAATAAGCATGTATACACCCTTCCAGTTCAAGAAATAGATGGTTATCAATATCATTGAATGGGCTTCTGCCAATTGCCTCCATTTCTTCTGTCCTAGAGTAAACTGCTATCCTGAATTTTCTGAGAATAATGTTTTTCTTTTCTTTATAGTTCTACTTTGTGTGTGAGTATGTGTGTGTGTGTCCTTAGTAAGTTGTTTATATTAATGCAGCACGTGTCACAATCTTTTTTCCCCCTAGCAGACACCCCTTTGCTATGGTTTTAGAGCCCTTGTGCTTCCTACCATAGCATTTATCACATTTACTTATTGCCAATCCCTTAGACAATGAGCTTTTTGTACATTTTATTTCTTTATTCCCAGAATTTAATCAGTGCCCAGAACATAGTAGGAATTCCATAAATATTAGTTAAATGAATTAGTAAAAGAAGAAATTGGGGGCACAATCTCCTTACTGGTTCAGAGTTCCTGTATTTTTATATTAAAACATTTAAGTAGATGAATACCTTTTGCGCAGAAAGATTTTCAATCACAGGGATTGAAACAGAAAGTGTGTTCTAGTTAAATTTCTCTTAAATAATCCCAGTTCTGTCACTAATTGACTGCCACCTTGGGCCATTTACTTAACCTCTTGGTCCTCTGTTACCTAATCTATAAAATGTGGTTGGACTAAATGATCTCCAAGGTCTTTTTCCAGCTATGAAATTCTATGATTGTCATCAATGATTGTACAAATAAAAAATTCAATTAACAAGAACATCTTAATCCCTAAGCATTATCATTAAATTGAGATTTTACTTTTTCAAAGAACAATTATTTTATATACACAGTAGGATAAGAAAGTGTTCACATCTTCCTTTCTAGCTACAATTCAACTTCATCAGCAAATTCCTTTTTACATAATGTGAACAATGTTTTTCCTAGTCTAATATGGGAACTTCTCTTCCTTTGAAGGTGTATCATTGAGAGGTCTCTTCTTTATTTAATCAATTGATTCATTACCTAGCTCAGAATACATGTCATTTATCTTACCCTAATCTAATGAAATCGGCTAGATTCTCCCCAAAAATCAAATGATACACTGAAGATGACCAGCCTGGGAGAATTTCTGAGACCTTGAACTATAGACTTCAGCCTGGACCATTCCAAACCTATTTTCTACAGCTAACCTATGTTATTTCTTCCTTCTCCTCCTGACTGTTGTTACTGTCATCCCTTCTATGCCTATATTCCATGGGGAAATTTTTGGGTAATGTACACTGCCTTACTGACCCACTTAGGACTTCCCTCTGCAAACCTCTCCCTTGAGGGCAACTCTTCACATTACTGCTACAAGATAAGAATCTGCACACATGTATAACATAATCACAGAATAAAGAAAACTACTTAAATATAAAATGTTATACATGGTCATTCTAAAATATTTAACAGCTTTATTATAGTGTAAATGACATAAGGTAAGCTTTACATATGTAAAATGTAATTTGCTTAATTTTCACTTAACTATATACTTGTGAACCCATCAACATAATTCAGATAGTGAATGTGTCTTTCATTCCCTAAACTGATCTCATCACCATTTACAATTCTTATTTTCCACCCTTCCCCATACTCCCCCCAAACCCCACAGTTCCATCTACTTTTTTAAATACTATAGATTTTATTACATTTTCTAGATTATATATCATTTGAATAGTTGAATATGCATGGCTTCTTAATAATTGAATATCTAGCCCCTTTTGCTCAGCATAATTATTTTGAGAGTTATCCATGTCGTTGCATGTGTTAGTAAATACTAAAGGGTTTGTTCTAGTTTGTTAGTGAGTAATATTCTATTGTATGGAATTAACAAAATTTATTTGTCTATTCCTCTGTTGATGGACGTTTGGGCTATTTCCAGTTTTTGGCTATTACAAGTTAAGGTTCTATGAACATTCCTGTTCAAGTATTTGTACAGATATATGCTTTTGTTTCTTTTGGATAAATACTAAGGGTGGTATGGCTGGAATAAATGGTAATTTTTTTTTTTAATGCCAAACTATTTTCCCAAGCAGTTGTACTATTTTGCCAGCAGCCGTGTATGTGAGTTCCAGGTTCTCCACATGCTCTTAACAGTTTAATCAGTCATTTTGCTACAGCCATTCTAAAAGATACGTAGTGCTACCTCACTACGTGCTTGTTATTTAGAATGCACAAATAAAATTAAAACTTCAGTAGTAAAAAGACAAGTAACTCAATAAAAATGAGAAAATGTTTAAATGGACACTTCATCAAACAATATATACTAAGACAAAATATGCATATAAAATGATGCTCACCATCATTAGTCATTAGGAAAGTGCAAATTGTTGCAGATATTTTGATTTATAAAATAATCAATTAACATAAACTGCCGAGTTGTACATAGTTCATATCATTATATGTAACTTAAGTGTGCTTTTTTATTCTAATGTAGCATGAAACAATTTAATGCATAAATATTTGTTTTAGATTATGTCACTGTTATGACAGATGACCGAGAATAAAATATGTATATTAATACATATTTTCAAATTACTTTCCATAAACGATTTCTATCAATGTGTGAGACTTACTCGTTTCACAAACGTATAAAAGTATTTAACTTCTAAAAATTTTTCTAAATCTGTTTATTGAAAATTTGATTTGATTTTAATTAAAATATCTTTTATTACTCCGGATAATCAGCTTTTTATATATTTATTATATGAAATTCCTTTTTTATGAATTGTCTCTCATATTTTTTACCCATTTACCTATTGTAGCAGTTTTTTTCCTCGAGTGCTCATGTGAACTCTATGCATTAGTCATTAAATCTTTTTCCATTGTTAACGCTTCTCCAGTTTATCTTTTAATAATGTTTGTGATACTCTCGATATTCAGCTTTAACTTTTTATGTTTCCAGCATATAAACTGTATCCTTTATGATTTATCACAATTACTTTAAACTTAAGAAATTTTTATTATCTTTGTTAGTTTTTTATGGCTTGATCCTTTATATTTAAAAACCTAATCTATAATGAATTTTGGCATATGGTATAAAGTATCTTAATTCATGTTTTTCTATTAGTGACCATTTGTTCAAGAACGTTGGTTGATTAATTTCTTATTGCCTGATTTTTTCCATGTTTTTTAGTACATATTTCTTTTTATGAACTAGTTTCTATTTGGGGGCTATTCATTCTGTCTATTCAATTTATCTGTTTTATGGAAATTCTTAATCTGAATTATAATACCTTTTAGAAATATTTTAATCTCTCAAACACATCTTCTGCTATTACTCTAAAATTACTAAAAATTATTTTATCTCTGGTTGTTCACAAACTTTATAATTATTTTTGTTCAAATTAAGATATGATAACTTTAAAGTTTTAATTAAAATTGTATTACAAACTCAAAGTAGTTTGAAAAGAATTTTGCATTATATATTGTATTCTTACACAAAAATATTACATGCCTTTTAATTTATTTAAATATTTCTTCATTGCTTTCAGGAAATCTGCAGCTTATTTTATTTATATCCCATATATTTCTTATTCATTTTCTTACTAAGTGCCTCATATTTGAACATTGTATATAGTATGTGCATATAGGTGTGTGTTAGCATAGTGTTATATTTTAGTAGGCATTATAAGTAATCTAGAGATAATTTAAAGTATACAGGATAAGATGTGTAGGTAATGTACAAATAGTACACCATTTTATATGAAGAAGTTAACCATCCACGGATTTCAAGATGTGAAGATTCTGGAACCAATCCCCCATGGCTACCCAGGAACCACTATACTTCCAATTATTTAAGAATGATATTCTGAGAAGCTATAACATTTTGTATATTTATTTTGTTTTCAGCCACCTTATTGAATTTTCTTATTAATTTTAGTAGTGTTTCTATGGATTATTTTGAATTTCCTAGCTGTAGAAATATATTATCCAGAAAAATAAATTTTGTTTACATTGCCATAATTAGACTTTTACTTCATAAATCCTATTTTTGATTAATTGTATTGGCTAAAACTTCCACAGGTGTTTCAAATTATAACAGTTTTATCAGAAATTCTTGGGTTTTTTCCTAATTTTATTAGTTTCAAATTTAGTATGAAGTTAGTCAAATTTTAGATCTCCTTTTTAAATTTTTTATGAATATTAATATTTTAAAGCTAGTATGAAGAGTTTACTCCAAATAACCTAAAATATCAGAATTCTTCCTCACTTGATCAGAAAGTGATTCTCTAAACATAATGTGAAGGTAACAAAAAGAATTATAGTATTATAAAATGTCAATTATGGTCCAGGTATGGTGGCTCATGCCTGTAATTCCAGCACTTTGGGAGGCTGAGGTGGGCAGATCATGAGGTCAAGAGATCTAGACCATCCTGGCCAACATGGTGAAACCCTGTCTCTACTAAAAATACAAAAATTAGCTGGGTGTGGTGGTGTGCGCCTGTAGTTCCAGCTACTGGGGGAGACAGGATAATCGTTTTGACTTGGGAGGTGGAGGTTGCAGTCAGCCAAGATTGCACCACTGCACTCCAGCTTGGGGACAGAGTGAGTCTCAATTTAAAAAAAAAAAAGTCAATTAGGTTTCCTCAAATTACTATTACTTTCAAAAATTAATTAATTATTTTAAATCACATCTATAATATGGTCAAATAAATAATTAATGGATACATTAAATTAACAAAATTGTTATTTTCTCTTTGTATGCAGAGTTATGAGCATCTACTGCCCTACAACTCTTACAACAGATGCTTGGAAATGAAAAGAATCATGGTCTTTACCTTTTAGAATGTCACTTTGGTAAGTCAATTCACCTCTCTGTGTAACTAGGTCATTGAATCCTATATATGTTTTTAATTAAAGTGTGAGGGATGCTTAGTTGGCAGTCAATATATTTGCAAATTTGAGCAAGTTACTTCATTTCCTAGTGTTCTTCATTTATTTATAAGGGAGTTAAGATAGCTTATCTCTATATATTAGTTCAGTCTCACACTGCTAACAGAGACCTACCCAAGACTGGGTAATTAGAAAAGAAAGAAGTTTAATGGACTAGCAGTTCCACATAGCTGGGGAGGCCTCACAATCATGGTGAAGGTAAAGGAGAAGCAAAGGCACATCTTACATGGTGGCAGGCAAGAGAGCATGTGCAGGGGAACTTCCCTTTATAAAACCATCAGATCTTGTGAAATTTATTCAGTATCACGAAGACAGCATGGGAAAGACCAGCCCTCAAGATTCAATTACCTCCCACCAGGTCCCTCCCAGAACACATGGGAATTATGGGAGCTACAATTCAAGATCAGATTTGGATGGAGACATAGTCAAACCATATCACTCTACAATCTTTTTCACTCAAACATCTGTAATTTTATAAAAATCTTTGTAAAAATAAGGCATATCAGTAGACATATCAGTGGTTTTGGCTCAGACTACATCAAAATTCTGAGCATTACCCCTTACTATATGTATGACAATATATTAATTGTTTAAACTCTGTAAGCCTGAGTTTTATTAATATAAAACAGGAAATATTAGTTCATAACTGTTATGGATGTGATGAGGACTAGGTAACAAAGAGTATTGTACTCTGTGGGTATCCTGTGGGGCTGTATCTGTTAAAATCCCAACAGGAAACAGATGGCACTTGAAACAGGTTAATTCTAGGATGATTTATTTACAGAGGTACTAATTATCAAGGTGTAGGTGTATAGTGACCACAAAGGATATTTCAATAATCTAGGCCTTTGCAGCAGCCAAATTATTATCACACCTAGGCCTAGGGCAATACAGAAGGAAGCAGTTTGGGAGCTTGGAGGGATGCAGTCATATATAATCCTGGCCTTGAGGGATGAGATGATCATTAGTGAAGGGACATAACCAGCCCAAGACAAACAGAAATAAATCTCATTCAGAATGCTATAGGCTGGGTTAACTGACTAATTTATCAAATAGTGTTTCAGAATTTTTACTCTAATAGGACCTGTGTTGTCCAGGTATCTTTTTAAAAACATATCCAGAGAAGGTTCATTGCAATATAATTTAATGAAGATAGCAGAAGATAGTAGGTTTACTTGTTTAGAGTAATTGAGACCATAAATTAAAGAAAGATTATATATAATTTACAGTATAGTCAAGTAAGTATAATATTGGTTCTGATATCACTTTCCAAATTCTCCTCACAGAAGACTTGTGATATTCACTTAGCAATGTGATACTGTCCAATTTGGATTCTGATCTTTCTATCTCGTTTGTCTTACCCAAATCTACCTGAGAAAGCTTTTTGCCTTGTAATACGAGGCTCTCAGTCTTTTCCTGTGTATGTGTATTTTTTTTCATTTCCTTCAATGTGTAATCTTTAAGTACTGAATCTTTATCAATTGATGTCTATAGAAAGCTGTGCTTCACTTCAATATGTTGTGGAAACTGCTGTCTGGGAGTGGATTCCAGCTGCTCTTTGCCCTTCTATTCTGAGAGCTCTGTGTCTACTGGCAGCTGCTTTCTCTTCGTAGAATTAGCATTCTCTTTTTCACTTTGATGATGTCTGAGGAGTTTTCAGCCCCTTGTGTTTAAAAGAGTCACTTCCTTCTTGGAACCAGAACCAGATCTGCTGTTGCAGGGAATCATGGATGCCATGATGCTTCTGTAGCAGCAGTAGCTCAAGGCACTGTTCTTTAATGATTCCTGTGCTACCTGTTAAGAAATTAACAGAGGTGGATGATACAATGAAAAGAATGCTGGGATAAAAATTTAAACCCTGGGCTATAGTAGGTTTGTTCATTGTCTAGCTTTGCAGTTTGGAAAAATTATAATATGTAACTTTTTGATCCTCAGCTTTCTTTTTTCTCATTTGAAGGAATGAAATAGTACACTGCTCTGCTTAACTCATATGATTGTGATGAGGCACAAATGGGATAATATATGTGATGTGATTTTCATACTATAAAGTGGAAGGGATTATTACTATGTGGAGAAATGAGTGTTCTTGAGCCTTTGGAAACAGCACAGTACATTATGTAAATTGTATTGACTTTGTGTTCATATTTTCCCACCTGACTAGCCAAATGAAAAAGACATTTATTTCTCATGGAAATCACAAGGGATATTAAACAACCTTGCTTTAGCATATTTAATATTTCTTAGAATTAATAAGCAATATTTAGAGTAATCACAGATACAAGACTGCACAAATCAAATTATAATCATGTTCATTTTACACTGGTACAATTTCTAAGAGTAGAGTATAACTTTGCTATTTATAACTTACTTGAACAGTTTTTAAGCCTCTCTCTAGTTTTTCTTGAGCTGTAAAACTTCAGAAATTATTATATTGACTTGAAGGGAATTTTGTAACCTTCATGAAAGACAATGACTATTATTAATGTATTAATTCTGTGATTAGTCTATACTTTTCAAATGAATCAGTCAACTGCATGTTTGTTTTGATCTTTAAAAGTTTATGCGAGTTAAAATTTTATTAAGGAGCATTATATTGCTTATATTTCTTCTTTCACAAACCAAATAATAGTTACATTATTATTGCTTAATATCATGTCTTTGTTATTAGCAATTAGATTCTGTGGTATGTCTCAATGTGTAACAAAAATGATTTTAACAAGGAAAATAGGGATACTAAATCAATTTGTAAAACACTGATTTCTTCAACAGTTTTAGAATTCTAAAATAATTGCCTTACTCTTTTCTCTATTTCAATTAGAACAGTTAAACATAGTTATTAACACTGGAACATTTTCCCACATTATTCACATTTTTTTTTAAATTTTTGTCATCTTCTATTTTGAAGTCCTTAATGGTATTCATTGAGGGCTTACTATGTGTTCAGCTAAGATAAGTCAATAAAAATAATTTATTTCATTGGTATTACTTTAGAATAGAAAGAGCAGATATAAACCCATACCCAAATAACTAAATAAAATACCTTCATATGGTGATAAGTTCTGAATAATAACACTGGCATATAGACTCATAAGTGGCTGGAGTAGAAAGGAAGAGAGACCTGCCGTAAGTGAGATGGCCAATCAAGGTCTCTTTCAGAAGATGACATTTGAGCTGAGGCCTGAATTATTACAAAGGGTCAGGCTTTTGAATAACTAGGGCAAGGAATATGTAGAATTTAAGAAAAATATGAAAATTTCTGTCTGAGAAAATGAACTTGGCAAAGAAAGTCTGTTTAGTTGAAGTGTAGTGAATGGTTAAGTAGGCCGAGACTAAATCAAGCAGTAGATTGTAGGATTAGACAACGAGGTTAGATTTTGTTGTTCTTATCTGCTACTTTGAAGTACTTAATGATATTTCTTGAGTGCTTTTCAGTAGTTTCTGCCATGAGAAACCATTGGAAAGATTTAATCCAAGGAGTGATATGACTTGATTTACATTTTTGAAAGTTTACTCTGACAAGCATGTGGAAAATGAGTCATATGAAATCCGATGATGGAAACTGGGCAGCTGGTTAGAAGGCTATTGTAGAATCTCAGCTGAGAGAAGATGATAGTGATCAAGATGGTCTGTGTTTGGGGAAATGGGGTGATTTGAGAAGTATGTGAGAAGTATAACCCCTAGATTATTCAGGTAGATTTGATGTGGGATATTACTAAAGAGATTAATTAATCTTGGCTTTTATATTTTGGGGTGATCATCAAGGTACTATCAAGTATGAGTGAGGACATCTAAAAGCAGAAGCTGTTTTAGAGTGGGGTAGAGCTGGGGCTGATGTTGAGTCAAGATTTCTGTTTCGAACTTGTTAATTTTGAGATGCCTATGGGGAACCCAAACAGAAATGCTAAGAGTTTGATTATATTTTTCTAGAACATGGATTATTCATCCTAGAGGATGGACCATTAAATTGGGCCAGTTAATCATTAGAAAGATAATTAATATCTTAAATAATTATCAAACAAGTATCTACTAAAATACTTAGGTATAATAATTTCAAAACTGCTTAAAAAAACTGTGAAGAGCTCATTATTTCTCAAAATTTCAAAGTGAGAGAAGACTATCAGTATTTGAAGAAAATCAGTATTTGAAATACCTCCCAAATGACTTGAAGTCCATAAATAAATTGATACTTTTTCTTATTTTCTAGTGATATATCTTATTTTCAATTTTTTTTTTAGTAAATAAAATTACTTTTGTGTTTTGCCTGCTGCTGCACAGGGGGAGCCTTTAAAGTCTAATTACTTTATTTATTAGCATGTTTTAAAGAAAGATTCATTCAAAAAAGGGGAGGACATATAAGTTTAAACCAATTTTTCTGCACTAAACCATGAGCAGATTAAAACCTGCTCAGTCTGTTTCTAAAAAAAAATAAGTTTTATATTGCCAGCATATAAACTTAATATTAAACTTGATGAAATTTAAAAAGTTGAAAAAACATGATATCCATTTTGTTCTTGTTAGTTTTATGTAATGAACTTGTAAGTTTATTTCTTATTGTGGAAATACAATATATTACAGGTAAATCATACTTTAAATGATTTACATGCACATTAACACGTTGTTAGTATGATATATTTCACTTTCATCCTGCATTACTTTCTTTATGGTTGTGAGAAAAAAAAATCCAGAAGATTGTTTGCCATTGAAGAGCAAAATGGCTAATTGGCATGCACAATGAAAGTTTTCATAGCTTTTCCCCTTAGTGTGTTTTTTTTTTCTTTTGAGTCTTTCATTGTTGATAAAATGCCATTAATCTTCTGTTTGGAATCTCTTACCTTAAAGCAGTCTTAAAGAAAACCCTTTTCATTCCTATATATATATATATAAAATAAATATACATAATTTTTTTTCAGTAGATTCACTTCCCCTGTAAATATACTTGATGAAAGAGTTTCTGGCAATCCTTAAAAGAACAGGCTGTGGGGATCCTCATTAATCTTATAATAGTTTCTGCTGTCTTCCTTCTCTAAAGTTCCTTGCCTTGTAAAGTATTTGTGGTAAAGCAAGAGCCCCTTTGCTTTCCACCAAGCAATGTCATCCAGCCAGATCCCAACAAAAGCCGCAGCTTCCTTTCAAATAGTTTCAGCCTCAGCTGTATTATTGGCTGGGATTCTGAGCCGTGAAAGGGAGATGCTATTTGTTTAACTGTGCTTCACAATGCAAACAAGCTGAGAAAATACAACTCTTCTGGTCTTCTTTTGTGTCTCTTGATAGTAATATGGTTTTACTCTCAGTGACTGCAAAGTTACTTTGCAAACAGATGTTAGGCTTTTTTGTTGTTGTTGTTTGTAAGCATTTTGTTAAATACGGTACCTTGATAACATAGCTACGTTTAGAGTTATAAGACTAAAGAGAATATCTTACTGGTTTCATTAACAATAACATGGCAACAGTCTACAAAATGAATTCCATATTAAGCCATAAATGTGAGTTGCTGTAAATAAAAATTTAATAAAGTATTTAAAAAGAAAATAATTTCTATCCAGCTTTTAAGGTATTTCCTGTTTACAGTGTTAGTCAATAAATATCTTTAATTCCAAGGTTAAGTTTATAGGGTAATCTTCCTTGAGAAGGAAACGCCTTTCTAAGTGTTAACAAGAAGTTGATCTCAAAACCTGAGAGGAAGTGTGCTATGGAAACCTTTACTGACAATGCTCTAAGAACACTAAAATAAATGACAATTTATAAAAAATAAAATAATGGTCTCCTGTAGAAATAATTGTCAGTTGCTTTACATAGTTTCTGTATACTCGGGAAAGCTGCAGATGCTACTTCTTTCCACTATTATTTAATTAGAAAGAAGAGCAACTTGCAACAGATTATCATTTTCTCAAAATTTATTCATTTGAGCAAAACTGCCACCCAAGAATGGTGTACTGTAGAAAGGATGATGCATATATTGAGATGTATTCCTTCATAAAATTTTGCATTTCTTTTTTTTTTATTTTGGGATTCAAGGGCCCAGTATAGAAGCATATATAGGACAATCATCCTATATAAAGAAAGTGGTAAAATGTGTGCGTGTGTGTATATATATGTGTGTGTGTCTGTGTGTCTGTGTGTGTATGTATGTATATACATAATCAGCTAATACATATTAGCATAAATTATTTCTAAGAGAGAACAATAAAAGACATTAGAACTTATATGCAAAATTCATTCAAATAACTGATACTTGGCTTTAAGATTCCTGTAGTACACACTCAATTGTGGTTCTCAAAGTGTGGTTTTGCAACTAGCAGTATCAGTATCACCTGGGAACTTAGAGCTGCGAATTTATCACCCTTATTTGAGGCCCACTGAATTAGAAACTCTGGGAGTGGATTCCCCAATAAGATTTTTTAACAGCCATCCAAGCGTTCTGATACACACTAACATTTGAGAACCACTGCTTTATGCTGTATACAAAGTTAATAAGAAGTAATTCTGAGCTTGAATCAGTGCAATCTTTCTAGATTTAAAATACATAGGAGGTGCAAGCCAATCCTTGGTTGTGTGATAAAATCAAGGTAAAGGTCTCTTGTTTCATTATCCATCTTGTATTTCTCAAGCAAGTGTGACATTTTATAAGTCATATCAAGAAAATATTTACTGTTCAAATACAAATGAGAAATATTTTTAAAATCTCTCTAAAAGAATATATAACTCAGGTACACAGATATACACTCCCTCAAGATCACTGTAGCAATGTCTATGTGGAATTTTAGTGCAGAATCAGATCTAAATTATTGTTTTTGCATATATGTCTAGCTACTACCTCATCTTGCCAAGCAAAGTGTTCATAGCCAAGTGAAGGGCTCATAGCAAGATATTACTACTATAAAGATGCACCAGCCTCCCCAAACTTCCACACTCTGTTTATTATTCTGGTAAAATAGCCATGATAAATGAAGCAGAATATCAAATTTTAAAGACAATTTTATGGTGATTTTTTGGTCAGAATACAGTGGGAGTGCATACTCAGTAGCATACTTGGAGAAAATTTGCTTGTGTCCATCTATATCTCTGGATGGCAGCATATACTGTAATCGAGTAATAAATATGTTAGAAAATCAACCAATTTATTTTATTCTGTAGATGTACCTTTAAATATGTCTTATTCTAATAATGATTACGTTAGTATTAATTGCCTTCTAACAGAGTGTTATGAACTTTAGGAACTTAGGCAAAATACTTAATTTCTTTCTGTTTCTGTTTTCCCTTATATGAGTTTGGAATAAATTTATGCCTAAAAGTGTATTTATTAGAGTTGGGAATATCTTGATCAAAAATAGCATTGAAAAATATACAGCATTTAAAGTAGTCTTGTCATATCACAACCACTCACTTAATATTAGCGATTGCTACTATAGGTTGAATGTCCTTTATCCTAAATGCTTGGGGCCAGAAGCGTTTTGGATATTGGATTTTTTCTGATTTTGGAATATTTGTATACATAATGAAATATCTTGGGGATGGGATCCAAGCCTAAACGCAAAATTCATTTATGTTTCATATAGACTTTTAAAACATAGCCTGAAGGTAATTTTATACATTTTAAATAATTTTATGTACCTGTTACATGAGGTACAATGTGAACATTTTTTATTTGTGGCATCCTATTGCTGGTCATAATGCCTTAGATTTTGTAGCATTCTAAATTTAAAATTGTCAGATTGGAGATACTCAACCTGTATTATTTTTATTTTACCAGCTCATAATTTTTGGAATAGAATACTTTAGAAAGTACCTTATTGTGGTTATATTGAGTGACTTAAAAGCACTTTTTAAACATGAGGGAAGAGACTTTTATTTAAAAAAAATAGATTTCACATTAAAAATCATTTATAGATCATAAAATATTTTTGTTATGGCATTTGCATCCCCAGATATTAATTTGTTTTGTTTTCTACCTAAAGTTGTCTCATACATACTGAAACAGAGCTAGGAATAGCAATAGTTAAGGAATACTGCCCAAAATAGTCATTTCTCAAGAGATGCAATTCACACACCTACTGTACATTTTTGGAATGTGCTTTAGGTCACTCTTTGAAAGTAGTATAATAAAGTGCACATCAGAAATGGGAATGAGTCCATTCTCACCATCTGTTCCTAATTTTTTTGAGCTGAAGACTCTGTATTATTAAACCACTGTGTAAAATGTTAAAATGGCATTAGAAACCTGAGTTAAATCCAGATGAGTTCAGAGAACTTGAGATTACTTGAAAAGATATTGATAGCTGCATTACAATGATGGATAAAATAAAGCCGGCCCTTATTCTCAGGTAACCATGAACTTCATTTTTTAAACTTCACACAAATTCAAAGTTCTTCCAAAGATATTCTTAGCCAAATTGGATATATATTTTATGTTTATATAAGCATTTAAAGTTTTGTACCTGCTTCCTTTAGCCTAATTTAAGCAAATAAGAATTTTAATATATCTTCTATCCTCCAAATTACAAAATTTTAATAGTTTATGCAATGGCATGAGAGAATTTTGGTGACTCTTTCAAGACCTCACAATTTCAGACTATTTTCTCAACAAACGGAAGAGGGTTAACTTACTTTCTCCTGGGAATGTAGACTACAGTGTCAATATCACTTTTTGGTGGCATCCTTGGAAACTCCAAGAACCTCCTAAAAAATGGCTTCTGTTAAGATTGAGTCCTAGACACACACAGGTTTCAATGGGATTTAAAAAGATACAAAAGTCTTCTTGGCTCCAAAATATTTCCGTCTTAACTCCTGCAAATGTACTAGAAATTCCCCCATCAATCACTGTTCTATATTGGGATTAAATATGGTTAAGATGCATATGTACTCTGGCTTAGGTACAGTCAATGTTTATTCAGCATTTACACTGAGACAGGAACTTTAGTATTTCCACATGAACATAAATATTTCAGTATATGTAGGGTCTTCACTATCTTAGCCTCAGTCAAGTGAGTCATATTGGCATCCAGCTATGTGGAGGAGATGCTGCTCATTTCTGAAGAGATAAAGGCCCAGGTAATTAATCATATGATGTTCCTGTTACTGTCTGAGTGGCAACAGTTTCTCTTACAAAACTTTCCCTGGGAGCCTAAGCTAATTACTTGATTCCATCCCTTTATGAGCACATATCACATTCGTTCCTAAAGAATATGGATGTCTTAGCTCTTTTTGACTGGGGTTATGCTTCTTTCCTGTTTTAGTTCAACTCATTTCACATGAACTAAACCCTGAATACCTAGCCACTCATGATCTCTCTCAATTTTACAATGTATCTCCTGGAATGTCCTGAAGGTCACCGTTTCTGCTTTTCACTGATGTTACTGCTCTGCTACCATATTCTTGTCAGAAAAGAATAATTTGTTCATATACCTTCTCCTCTTCAATCTTAGGTGCTTGGCTTGGAAGTGGCTTAATTATCTATGCTCTTTTCCAGCAATATCCTTCATGTGCTGTGACCTTTATTCTGTACCCTCCTGCTTTCCTACTTTTTCTGATTACACTTCCACCCTGCCTCAATCCCCTCTTTTGCCCTATCACCTCATTACAGCCAATGTACTTTTGACCCCAAGCTAAAATCAAACATAGAACATGTATACTCCTATACTAATGGATATGGGATCTTCCCTTTTCTTCTGGGAGAGTGTTTTTGTATTTTTTTCATTTTCTCCATCTTGTCTCAGTGCAGTGTTGTCTTCTCTCTATCCCATCTCATATACATCACACAATTCACTCAGGTTTTTATTCTGCCTTAGTATCCATCTAGGGTAAGGATAATTAAAAAATATTAAAGTAATGGTAGTAATAAAGACTAACATTATTGAGTTCTTACATGTGCAATGAATTGTTTATAGTGTTTTGCATTTATTATCATGTTTAATTTTCATAACAACCCTATGAAGTTGACAATATAGTTACTCTTATCATGAGGAAACTGAATCACAATTTGGCAAGATTAATGTTTCTCTGGGCAAGAGCAACAAAACAGAAGAAGAAATTATTCTAAAGCTGATTTTTCAGTAACCTTCCTCTACTACTTGTACAGCTGTTATATTCCCAACTTTACCTCCCTCCACTGACCCCTAGCCCTAGCAGAGAAGAAATGCTCATATATTTTCAGAATGATTTTCTTCTCAAAAGAGAGAAAAATTTATTTCTATCATTTGTGTACTCAAATCCATTAGTCTTTATGGAAGAATAGTATTTTTTAAATTTTTTCACAGAGTATGGTAAAAAGGTTATCTTTTTTTCTTCATTAATAGCAATAACATTGTAATAAAACATTCAAAATATTGCATATTTGCTTTGGGAATACAGTGAAGGGAGAGTATAGGAAATTATTTTCTAACCCATTGTGAATCAGAGGGTATAGAACCCTTGACTGGGAAAATTGTTACAGAAAGAGTGCTTGTCAGGTAATACATGTAATCCTTTAAAGAGACACAAAGATAGGCACACAGAGAGAAAGATTATGAAAACACATTTAAGTCTGAAAACTATTCCCAAGGAAGTACACTAACGAGAGATGTGACCACTATGTCAGTCTCTCACTGCCCAAACTTGCTTGAAACAAATTGTGATAACTGGGGCTAGTGACTCAGTCTGCTTTGGCTGCAAAGCTGTTCAGGGGAGACTTTTATTCCAAATTTATTCACCTTATTTCTGCACACTTTCCCCACAGACAAAAAGTTACACCAGTTGATTATTTCCCACTGTATCTCTCCATCGCTTACTAAAGTACGTATCTATTTTTCCAGGCAGGGGTAGCTAACATTTATTGAGCTCTTACTCTGTATGCCCTTTATAAGCCTCTGCTCTTACTTAATGTATCAGTAGCTCTTCTTCTTCTTCTTTTTTCTTTTCTTTTTTTTTTTTTTTTTTTTGTCAGCATAGTTGGGAATACTGGAACTTTTGACAGCACACTTGAAGTGATTAAAAGACTCTAAAGAATACTAAACAGTTTAGCAACAATTACAATGTAATCACACCACAGCATAACAATGTCTCACAATGTCTATAAAAGGATTTACTGTTTTAGCACAGGCTTCTGTTGGACTTGGACTGCGTATTGCCCATCTAAACAAGTACTGCTATATACTCACCAGGGAGAGCTCTCACATGCCACACTTAACCTGAGCTTGTTCCCTGTCACCTGCTTAACACTAAACTCAAATTAACTCTTCCAAAGAGTATGTTGTACCCAGCTCTGTACTATAACGAAGGACTCTGTCAGCTCAATGTTCACTCAATAGACATTGTTTAACATTATGTATACTCTATCTTAGCAAAACTTACATTAGATACATTGATCAAACCGTACCAGTGCATTAGAGCCTCAAAGTACATTTTGTACCAATGGCAGACACAGAGTCTGTACGAATTTGGAAGGGTAGTGAGGGAGTCATTGAAAACGACAGAAGCTGTGGCCTTGGATCTGGGCCATAATGAAATAGTAGGATTTTACCACATGAGGGAAAGGAGGAAATACATCCTACTAAAAGAAACAGCTTTGACAAAGGGCTGGAGGAGATAACAGGCATGCATTATTTGGAATTTCTGAGTGGATTGTTATTAGATGGAGGTGAGAGGGTAACAAGAGATGAGATTGATAAGGTGGGTAACAGGTAGATCATAAATATGGTGATAATACAATTTTTTGAAACTGGAACACTTTGAGAGTCAAAGGGTGCACTGTAAATAATTACACTGAAACAGCACGTTTAAATTGGTACTTTCCTGAATAAAATAAGATACACAGTTGCCCTAGTCATAAAGGGCCCTTAATGCTATGCTGAGGAACTAAATGAGATACATAGCCATCGTCACACTTTAAAGAAAGGCTACTGTGGCAATAGAGTGGAAACACGGATCAGCAAAGCATTGGGAATGACAGACTTCTTAAAAGCAATTTAGGCAATTCAACAAAATAGGTAAGTACTAGGGACTTTTCATTTTCCTCATCCCACATCCTTGTAGTACCATATCCTTCACCAAGCCTTCCTTTATCTCTTTGCTGGAATCTTTGCAGAGGCCACCACTCTTCTTCACTCAAGTTCTGAAGCAGCAAAAACAAACAAACAGGAGCATAAATAAGCAAATGAGAGCCCAAATATGACCTTTATCACTGATAAAGGGTAGGATATGACTATTAAAGAATATGACTTACATCAGCAAGCACGTGTGCTTCTTAACATCAAATTCCAAACTATAGGCAGCTCTGGGCTGGAAGAAGATCTCTCTACACCTTGGGGCAAAGCCTTATCTTGGGAGTGCAGGCCCATTTATCCAAAGGGATGAAGGGAAATGTTAAGCTCAAATTTTCCAATGAAAAAAAGGTCTTCCATGGAACCAACTTAAATTCTCATCAGTAATAGACTAGATAAAAAAAAAAATGGTACATATACACCATGAAATACTATGCAGCCATAAAAAAGAATGAGATCATGTCCTTTGCAGGGACATGGATAGAGCTGGAGGCCATTATCCTTAGCAAACTAACACTGGGACAGAAAACCAAATACCACATACCCTCACCTATAACTGGAGCTAAATGATGAGAACACATGATTACACAGAGGGGAACAACACACATTGGGACTTATCAGAGGGTGGAGGGTGGGAGGAGTGAAAGGATCAGGAAAATTAACTAATGGGTACTATGCTTAATACCTGGATAATGAAATAATCTGTATAACAATCCTTGTGATGCAAGTTTACCTATGTAATAAACCTGCACATATATCACTGAACTTAAAAGATGATAAAAAAATAAAAGAGGTCTTCCATTTTCCTTGAATGGTTGTAGTAAAGGGGCAGAGAGAAGATGGGATGTTTCTGTGGTTTATTTACTGTTACATGGAAGGAAATGTTTGGAGTAGAGAAAAACTGTTACCTCTTAATAGTTTTATGCTTGAAAAGTTCTTTCTGAACTCTTTTATCATGTACTTTCAATTACATTACTAGACATTGTGATATATGTATATACACACAGACATATATAAGTGTAATACCACACATATATATATATACTCCATACCTGATTCTTTAGTGATTTCTACCATATTTAATACCCTTGTTTATATGTTAATATGTTATCTTTCCCCAAACAGAGTAGAAGCTATCTTACTCAAACTCTGCTGAACACAGCAGGCCCTCAGAGTTGCCTCTGCAAATGATACTAAATGCTGACCAAAGCATAGCACAAATTCATTACAGGTAGTCTAGTGTACCCATGCACTTCTGTTCCCACTGAGGATTCATTTGCTTAATAACAGTCAGATGAATTTTTTTATTAAACCTGCTTACAACAATTGTAATTCTAAAATACAATTTCACAATACAAAGATAATAAAATATAAATGTGAAAAGAGTTGGGTCTATGAAAACTAAGTTAAATATTTTGAAAAGACTCAATAGCTAATCACCAAACATTTCCATAATTTTATGTATAAATGATAATAAATTTTTTAAAATGTAGAAAGATTTTGTACTCACGTATTTAGAGAAGTGTTTTAAGTTTTCACTCTACTTCAAAAAAATAAAGGGTAGAATTTATAAATAACATATTATTGTTCAATCAGTAGAGCTAAATTAAAAATAATTCATTACATCAAAAGGTTGGTAGATGAATGCTCATTTATATATTTTAAGTCAAAATAAAATATGTAATCTATATATTATCATTATTTAGTATCCGTAACAGCAGTTGAGTAACAGAGTAGATTTGAAAAACCAGAAGGAAACTTAGAAAATGTATAATTTACTGTACTCATAGTAGATGAGAAAATAGACTCAGAAAAGTCATTTAACTATTGTCACACATTTAATTAACAGTTAATGTTTAAAAAAGAACAAGTGATTGGATATTTTGTCTCCAGTTATTAAGTTCAAATATTCATGGAAATATTAAAAATATAACTATTCTTCAGTGTCTTCTCCTTTTTTCTTTTTAAACGTCCTGAATTATCTGTTTCTGTTGTTTTGAAGTTCCATAGCCCTTCATATAGAATGTGTGCTCATTTTCTTCAGGATAACAATTCCTCAACTTTTCTTATTCAATTATCACCAGGGGTTAATTTTTAAAAATAATATTATTGCAAAATAAAATTAAAAAAAATAATATTAGAAGAAAGAGATTTTTCTCAAACAGGAAGACAAAAAGGTCTTATATAGACCTTAAGTGCACATGCATGTTGACATGGCATATTTTACATTTACTCACAATATATATTTGGGTAAAAATTAAGGCACCATTACTCTGGAGAGGAGAACCATTACCTATAAAGAGAATTTCTGATATATGTTCAAGATATTGGTAGGAATACAGAGTCAAATCCATTCTGTCTTAAATCATTCACAGATGAAAACGTCTATGGAAGATACATAGTCTTTCATCCCAAGTGAGTAAAGAACATTCTCAAGTTAAATATGGATATAGATATATCTGAGCATTGTTATAATATGAAAAAAATTGCTATTGCATTTTGTAACTTCCTTTAAAAAACACTTCATTAAGATTTTAATTTCTTAAAGTTGTTCTTTGATAATTCCTTTAGAAAAGTAAGGAACTATTTAAGATTATTTGATCACACTTAGAAGAAAAGTAAAAATAAAGTTTTATTTTTTTATATGAAGAGTGTATGCATGGGTATATGTTCTGTGCATGTACATGTAAAAACACACATATTAGAAATGTGTTGAAATTAAATAAGCCAGAGTACCAAAATAATTGTATTTGAGTGGATTTCTTCCACTCAAATGGAAGCAGATTCCAGTAATTTTTCTTTCTTCTATTTGGCACATTTATTTTGGTATTGGCTTATATTTCTTTTATATTTTAAAAGTTATGTAAAGATTTTTTATTATCTTTGGTAGAAAGAAATGCCAACTTAAGCTATTTCCTCACATAAGAGCAGAGTGTTCTGGCAAACTTTATAGGTTGAGCCTGTCAGAATAACTTTTGACATTAAGGACTAAGATTAACCAGTGTTCCTGCTTGTGACCCATTATGTCCCTCCGCTCGTTATACATATTACGCTATGTTCCAGGTTTGTAGAGCTTCTATTTCTGTTGGTGTTTCTGTTCTGGTTCTGTTACTAACCAACCCTGTGGCCACATAAGCTTATAGAGTTCCCATTGTTCATTTATAGAATTATAGAAGTAGACTAGATTATCTAAGAC
Organism: Cacajao melanocephalus; assembly: GCA_963573385.1. Classification (NCBI taxonomy): domain Eukaryota; kingdom Metazoa; phylum Chordata; class Mammalia; order Primates; family Pitheciidae; genus Cacajao; species Cacajao melanocephalus. The sequence goes on from CAUYLG010040427.1 coordinate 231,267, forward strand.
CCAGTCCAATGTCAACATTATATAATTATATTATTTAACAATGCTTACTTTGGATTTCAACAAATATCAATATGTTTCCCTAGAATATTCATCTAGATAATTGTTAATCTTCAATTTTAACATCTCTTTTGAGAGTAAAATTGGAATTTACTCATAATATTTATTGAGGTTTAAATCCTCCTAAGATTATTAATGGAAAACTTTGTAATGAAAAAAAAAAGTTTCTTCCTACTTTGGACTTCTGAAATATAATGACATTTATTTTACATAGTCCTTTCCATTGACTGGAGCTATAGAAATTAACAGAGTTTTTCTATCTCATAATAACTATAAGGTATTAAAAAACCATTGAGTTATATTTTCTTACCTGCAACTCTTCTATCTCAGAAATTGTTTTATAGATTCTACCTTAATTCAGCCACTCTTCTCTAGGTACTTAATAGCTAAGTTTTCATTGTCTGTTGTAAACTATATCACACAGAATGGAGTAAAACTTCAGAAATATTTATTTCATTGTGGGAGTGCAGTTGATATTTACAGTGGATACTTGTAATAGGCATCAACTTGGGGTTTTCCAGCCTCTAGAGCCATGGCTCTATTTCTAGTTTTATTAGATGTCTCAATCAGATCTTCCCTTCTGGAATCTGAAACTTCACAGCATGTTAGGAGTCACTGCATCTGAATCACTTCGATAGCAGAAACCTAGAGGAAGGTTCCCAAATTTCTGTATTTGAGTCCTGAGGCCTTCTCAGTTCAGAACTCCTTTTGATTCTGGATACTACCCATACATTCTTCCTTTAAATTCTCCTACTCCTTTTTTCTTTTGAGTAAGGATTGAGCCTTATGGTACGTGCCATTTATAGAACTACAAAAAGCAGACTGAGCAGGAAAATATCCGAGAAGTAAGAGGGGAAAGGTATAAAGGTTATATCATGAAAGGAAGTTGAGAACATTTTTAATAGAAAAGAAATACCTAACAATGGAGATATTGTCAAGGAGACTGTGAAAACCTGGGGAAGGTGTGCTGATTTTGGCAATTAGATCATTGTTAAACTGTGAAAATGAAGTTTCAAGGTTTGAACAAAAGGTTTATTGTAAAAATTTAAAGAGTAAATGTAATAGAGAGGAAATAAAGATATTTAAGATATCTGATGTAAAATAAATACCATTTTAGTCCAATGTGTTAACAAATCCAGGTAGAACTTTTCTACTCACTAAGCTGCAGATAAGAAGCCAGGCTTAAGGAAATTGAAGAGGACAAATGTAATGAGATATTTAATAAATAAAGATTTTTTTAATAGCTCGAAGATCATGGAATTAATAACTCAACAATAAACTTTTGCTGGAAAGGAATAAGTGAATCAGAAGTAAGGGATGATGGAGCTTATTAGTTATTTTGAGTTGATGAAGGAGGTAGACATGGAAGCTACTACCATAAGTATATTAGTACCTTCATTAGAACTCAGATCTTGCTACATAACTTGGGTGATCAAGTGCAAAATGAAAATGAGGGGCCCATGGTTCAAAAATTAATATAATTATAAATATATTCTATCATGGTTAAGGAAACATTATTTACAATATAAGGTTAAGAACTGAACAATAATTAAACACCTTATATTTCCAAATTTATGTTTTGTTTATATGTGTTTATAATAATAATTTCATCTTAATATCCTTTTATGATAATATATATTTATGATAATGACTTTATCTTGATATTCGTTTCATCATAATATATATTTCAGGTAACATATCATGTTTTAATATTTTTATTTGCAAATCTGAGTAGTTTAAGACAATGGCAGCTGCCTAGGTTTACAAAATGGAACAGTACAATGAAAACAAAACCACACAAAACACTCCCCTTAGTATAATTTAAGGAGAGGATGCTAAATGTTAAAGTAAATGTAAGAAAAAAAGACAAACCATCTAATCCCAGCAAGTGATTACTCCAGCAGTTGTTCTGCTGCATATCTTTGTATGAGTAAGGGCAGGTGGAGAAAAACTGCAAGAAAGACAGAAGAGAGAATAGCAATAACCTGAGGTTGAGATAAAAACATTACGAGAATGAGCAATTTTACTCTTACTGTGAAAATATTCTAAAAGAAACTTCTTATCCTTCACCCACTTCTTGATGGGGTTGTTTTTGTTTTTTTCTTGTAAATTTGTCTAACTTCTCTGTAGATTCTAGATATTAGCCCTTTGTCAGATGGGTAGATTGCAAAAAATTTTTTTCCATTCTGTTGGTTGCTGGTTCAGTCTAATTATAATTTCTTTGTCTGTGCAGAAGCTGTCTAGTTTAATTAGATCCCATTTGTCTATTTTGGTTTTCGTTGCCATTGCTTTTGGTCTTTTAGTCGTGATGTCCTTGCCCACGCCTATGTCCTGAATGGTACCTATGTAACAAACCTGCACATTCTGCACACGTGACCCAGAACTTTAAGTATAATAATAAAAAACATAACTTCTGACTGATAAGAGTGTGGACTACAAGAATATAACTGAAAATTATGCATAATTTGAAGTGGCAGATTTTGAAAGGCTTGGGTTCTGGGTCAGAAAAAGGCAAAAAGGAAGGAAGAAGAAAAGTTTGGAAATTATGTCCTGAAGAGGGAAAATACACAAAATAGAAAATTCAAGGCCATGCAGGTGTTAGAAAAAAAAATCAGAGGCACACTACTCAACCTCTTGTCCTACCGAAGAGTAAAAACCACTGAAGAGTCTAGACTTTGAAACACTGAGAGAAGCTTTCATTGTATTCTGAATTGTATTATTCATCCCACACCACAGAAATGAGAACATAAAATTTCAGTAAGTGTATACAGAGATATTGTAAGCAATAACAGATTTAAAACACTGAAAGTCACTCTTTCACCTTCTCACTTTTTGTAAGAAATACACATAGAAGGAGACAAAGTTTGAAAGTAAAATATAATCAAATAAGCATTAGTGTTATTGAGAATTATTTTGAATTAGAAATTTAAAAACTAAGACCAGAATTGGACAAATAATAGGATGAAATAAAAATAGAATTGGTTGGACTCAGGAAAGAAATAGAAGTAAAGAGACAAAATTATCTTAAAGATAAAGAATAAAATATAAGATGCAAAATAAAACAAAAATTTAATAGAGGAACCAAAGAAAGGGGAAATAACCAAAAAGATAAAAAATGGGATAAGAACAGAAGTAAAAAGAGTAAGAAAAAATGACATTTATGTACTTCTTATCCCTGAAAGGTTTAACAATGAAATATAACTAATATTAAAACTATAATCTAAGACAAAAACTTTGCAGAGAAAATAAGATTTGAATGTATATATTAAAGAGGCCCATTAGGTGTCTGGAAAAATTAACACAGAATGGTCAACTTTAAGAAATACCATGGTAAAATCATTAGACTTCAAAGATAAAGAAAATATTCTCAAGATCTCCAGGTAAAAAGATCATATGAATTGTAAATCAATAGAATTTGACAAGCATCTGACTTTTTAAAAACTACACACAAAACAAGACAAAAACAATGAGCAGATTTTCAAACAATTCAGTGAAAAAAGTTTTAATTAAGGATTATATCCAGTGGAGTGTTAAAATCTCCCACTATTATTGTGTGGGAGTCTAAGACTCTTTGTAGGTTGTTAAGAACTTGCTTTATGTATCTGGGTGCTCCTGCATTGAGTGCATATATATTTAGGATAGTTAGCCCTTCTTGTTGCATTGATCATTTTACCATTATGTAATGCCCTTCTGTGTCTCTTTTGATCTTTGTTGGAAACAGTTATTATTTGAAAAAGATAATTGCACATGCATGTTTATAGCAACACTATCTACATTCTCAAAATCGTGGAACCAGCCCAAATGCCCATCAATCAACGAGTGGATAAAGAAACCGTGGTATATAAACATGATGGAATACCGCTCAGCCATAAAAAGGAATGAACTAACAGCATTTTCAGTGACCTGGATGGGATTGGAGACAACTATTCTAAGTGCAGTAACTCAGGAATGGAAAACCAAACATTGTAAGTTCTCACTGATATGTGAGATCTAAGGTATGAGGATGCAAAGGCATAAGAATGATACATTGGACTTTGGGGAGTTGGGGGGATGAATGGGAAGGTAGCAAGGGATACAAGACTACAAATATGGTACATACTGCTCAAGTGATGGGTACACCAGGATCTCAAAAATCACCAAAAAGAACTTATTCATGTAAACAAATACCATCTGTACCTAAATAATGTATGGAAAAATAAAATTTTTTAAAATGATGCAAAAAAAAGGAGTATATCCAGCCAAACTGTCCTTCAAGTATCAAGGCTATATAAAAACAGTTTTGAACATACAATAACTTAGGGATATTGTACCCATGATCTTTTTTTGAAGAATCTACTGCAGGATAATCTTGACTCAGCTGATGTATCACTGGAAATACTTCAGCAAAAAGACTAATGGTATTTTAATATATGTAATTCTAGATCTAAAACAAAAGTAGAAGAAGTAGACTACTTATTCAAATTGATGGATGTTGTGATAAACTCAAAATAATGCTCTTAAAAAGGAAAAATAAGGAAAGAAGAAAGTAGATTAAGGTAGATTAAGAGGTTAAGGAAAGGGCATTTATAAACGTCTAACCAAAAAAGATAATCACTAGAATAAAAATACAGATCTTCTTACATACCAACATAGGGTTTAAAAAAGCAAAACTAAACATTTTAATAAAAACACCGCAAATAAAATAAAATGTACATAATTATTAAATATTACAGAGTTGAAACCAGCTGTCTCAGTCATATCAATAAATGTAAATGGACTTATCTATTAAAATAAAACATTTTTAATTTGGATCACAAAAGCATGATTCAGCTATATGGTGTGTAGAAGAGACACATCTAAAACAGGAGATTTAGAAATTATAAAAGTCTAGGAATGCACCAAACAGTATGTCAGTCAAGTGCAAATTATAGAATAAACTCCAGATGGAAAAGACAAAAGTATAAAAATAAAACCATACAAGTAGTAGAGATAAATAAGTACTAGAAGAAAACTAGAATTCATTAGGTAAGTTTCTCTTTAACTTGATATAGGAAAGGACTTTCTAATCATGAATCAAAATCCAGAGATGATTTTTAAAAGGTTGATACATTTAACTACAGAAAAATGAGGAAAGAAAAAAGTATGGTGAAAACACTACAAACAAAGTAAAAAAAAAATAAATAAAACCTGACAAGCTGTAAGAAAATATTTGCAAAATAAATCAAAGACAACAGAATAGCCCTAATATATAATGATCTCTTAAAAATTAAGGTCATAGTTCTGTGCATTTACCCAAAAGCTTTGGAGTCAGTATGTTAGAGAGATTTCTGCACTCTGGTGTTCATTGAGGCACTATTCACAATAGCCGGGTTATGAGTTCCACCTGTGTCCATCTAGGGACAAATAGATAAAGAAAATGTGGTACATATACACAGTGAAATACTAATCAGCTTTATAAATGGAAGAAATACCATCATTTGTAACAATATTGGTAGAATTGGAAAACATTATGCTAAGTGAAATAAACCATAGAAAAACAAATGCCACATATTTTTACTTGTATGTGGAATCTAAAACAGTCAAACTCATAAAAGCAAAGAGTAGAATGGTATTTATCAGAAGCTAAGGGGTGGGGTAAATGGGGAGATAATAGTCACAGGATTTAAATTCTGTTAGACAGGTGGAATAAGTTTTATTTTCTTTTCAAGATCCATAGTACAGAATGATGCATATAGCTAATAATTGAGTAATGTATATTTTAATATTGCAAAGAGAATAAAGTTTTAGTTTTCCCAGATGTTAAACATTTGAGCTGATTGATATATTTAATTTCATAATTTCACATTGTATTAAAAATTATAGCATTTCTTTGTATCCCATAAACATATACAACTATAATTTTTTATATGCAATAAACATTTAAAAAAATAAATTGAGGATTAAAGGGCCAAAACCTGATACAAATATTGGGAAAAGATATGAAAGATACTTAACAAAGAAGAACGGAATAATGGCATTTAAGCATATGAAAAGATGTTTAATCTCACTCATAGAGAAATGTAAATTAAAAGAACACCAGTAGAACCTATCGGATTTGGCAAAAATTTATAAGCATGACAATATAAGAGGCAAAGAGGTAATCTCTTTGCCAGTGTGAATGTTATCTGGTACAACCCTTTTGGCTTAAAAACAACAAAAATTAGTCCCTCACAATTCCAGAGGCCAGAATTCAAAAAATCAAAAATATTAACAGGACTATACTCCTTCTGCAGGTTCTAGGGAAGAATCAGTTCTTTGTCTCCTCCAGCTTCTAGATAGAGGCTACTGGCATTTGTGATTTGTGGCCACGTCACTCCAGTCTTTGCTTCTGTGATCATGTTGACTTCTCTGTCTTTTAATGTCAGTCTGAAGCCTTTCTCTGCACTTCTCTCACTGAGGCACTGAGGATGGTCATTGCTACTTGAGTTTCATTACCTTCAGGCCTCTTCAGTAGACAGAGCTAAGAAATGTATGTACATATTTACACTAGTATACTAACATCTACATTTATTTCTATAGATAGGGTATGGACATGTCTTTTTTTCCTTGTTGAATTAATATTAATCATCCATGGATTTCCTGGTTCTTCTAATGCAGTTACGTTAGACTTATGGTTCTTAAAATGTAGTTTTTCTCATACTTTGTGAAATATTTCACATGGCCTGAGCTTTATATCATTCTCTCAGTTTCATATTGTATTATTTCCTAAACACTGTGGAATTCAGAAATTTTTTTTCCCCAAGAAAACTTAGGCAATTACCACATAGGATTAAGAAAGCATAATTTAATATGATGAAGCTATTGAACAGTTTTTAGCTCTAAGAAAAAAATGAGGAAGAAAAGAACTATTTTAAAAAGTGTGGTTTTTCTGAAAAAAAAAAAAAAGCAATATCTGGAGTGAGTTTACTTAACTTAAAATATCAACTTCAAAATACAATACCTCTGTGACCTGGAACAAGTTACCTAACCTGACTGTGCCTCAGTTTCCTCACATGTAAAATGAAACGATAGTATGATCTATTATTTAGAGTAGTTGTAGAAAATAGTAAATTATTGGAGATAAGTCACTTAGAAAAGCCCCTGGCACATAGCACAGAATAACTGTGAACTATTATTTTTTCTATTGTATAAACTGAATTTTTGATCCAAGGTGATCTCCAAATGATGAATTGATCCCTACATTATTAAGATTTTTTTGAACATTGTAACTAGTTTTCTAAAGTAGAATGAAAATTAACTTTAACAGAATATCTTCCCTGTAAAATCTATCTTGGCATAGTTAACAGATCTTATATTTAAAATTGAAATGGCTTATATTTATTTAGAACTTACCATGGGGAAATTGTTTTTTCATAAAATACTTGATTTCAGTTTAAACTTCACACTTTATTCCACCCTAAGTACAATCCCTAGCCTATAGTAGTGCTAATTACCTGAAAGAGTTCTGTACATTCAAATTCCAAGTTACAGTTAATTAACAATTAATTTTTCATAATAATTTCATCCTTTGTAGTGTTCTGAGCTGACCAATGAAGTAAACACAAAAAAGTATTTCAGTTGTGACTCACGTTCTTGTATAACAAGAGAACACCAAACAACATTTATCACTAATGGATAAGTCACATGAAAAGTGAAAAAAAAAAAATGAGGGGAAGTAGACTGGCTAATGTTGGAAATAAGTAAAGACAAAAAGGCACCCCAGGAAAGCAGAAAGATAAAAGAAATCAAAAACATAAGAAAAAAAAGGATGGGATTAGAAAATATTTGGATGAGAATTTTAAGATAACTAGATGAGAGTAGAGAGAAATGATTCTTAGATCACGGAGGCAAAAACAATGAGAAGAGTGTGGACTATCAAGTGTCAGCTCATACGGAGGGGGAGAGAGGAGGAAATGCTCCTTTATATACATTTAGAAATACTAGATTTTAAAAGTTGTATATCTGAACAGAAAACAATGAAAAATTAATCTACATTTACTTGGAATGAAGCACAAAAACAGTGCAAAAGTAGTAGATAGAGGCTGACACCAAGTTGGTTGAGGAAATGGAATTCTGGAGGGTCATTTCTGGCCGGAAGAGGGGGTTTAATCCCATTACTGCGTAAGTACCCAAAGAATTATAAATTGTTTTATTATAAAGACACATGCACACGTATGTTCATTGCAGCACCGTTTACAATAGCAAAGACCTGGATCCAACCCAAATGTCCATCAACGATAGACTGGGTAACAAAAATGTGGCACATATACACCACGAAATACTACACAGCCATAAAAAACAATGAGTTCATGTCCTTCATAGGGACATGGATGAATCTGGAAACCATCATTCTCAGCAAACTTACACAAGAACAGAAAACCGAACACCACTCATAGGCGGGTGTTGAACAATTAGAACACATGGACACAGAGTGGGGAGCATCACACACTGCAATCAGTTTGGAGGGGTTAGGGGTGGGACAGCGGAGGGTAGGAAGGGTGGGGAGGGATAACGAGGGGAGAAATACCAGATAGAGGAGATGGGGGGATGAAGGCAGCAAACCACCTTGCCACGTATGTACCTATGCAACAATCCTGCATGATTTGCACATGTACCCCAGGACCTAAAGTACAATAATAAATAAATTATAAATAAAGTACAATAATAAATAAATAAATAAAGACATATAAGGATGGATGGCACAGACTCGGGGCCTTAGGATAAAAGAGCCTGAATAAAACTCAGCACTCCTCACTGCACCCTTTCTTCTGAAAAGCAGTAAGGGTATATATATTCAAAGATACAGGTCTTTGAAGGGGAAATGCCGCTGAAGAGAAATTGAAATTCCAAGTTTATTTTAAATGTGAATGTATGATGATGATGTACATACACTGCAAGGTTTGAGAACATCATGCCAATAATTCAATGTAAAAACTGTGCCAGCGTTATTAAACTTCTTAAAATGTCCCTGAAAAAACAAGCCAAAGACATGTCTGAAGTGACATTTCCACAACTCTAGGGTTTTCTAAATAATAAATAAATATAGACAGATAATAGGTAGATATGTGGTAAATAAATAGAATTTCAACTAATCAAAAATTGCTAATGCATGGAAAGTAAACCAGTGTGAGAATTGAGAGACATGATAAAGAGAATGATCAAAGTAGAAATAACACTATTTGAAATAATGTTAAAAAATGATGTAAAAGATAGAAACAATAAAACACTAAAAAAATGGCAAATTGAAGGGGTCTGGTTTTAGAGCTAGAAAATCTTGGGATTGACTGAATTTACCAATTAGTAGGTGAATAACTGGTATTTCATTTATCTGAGTTTTAGTTTTCTCAAGGAACTATTGGTTTATCCATCTCATGGTGTTGATTAAATGCCAAAATGTATGTAAATTACCTAGAAAATTAGAAGTCCTTAGTGTGTATTAGTGTTTGTCCTACTTCCCGTTTACAAAAGATTAACTTAGAAATTGACACTTGGTCAAGAGAGAGTCTCTCCTTTTCATTTGCTATTGTAAGTACAAAAATATATTTACGGATGTTACGTTTTGAAACACAGATTGCCTAATTAAATAGAACTGCAAAAATTTAGTATGAAATATGTTGTCTATCAAGACATGCAGCTACCAACAGTCACATACTAGTTTTCTGTTCATGTATAGATGTGATATCTTCTTCAGTGAGGTGTATGATATTGTCCAAATGCTTCCCTCAAACATGGCTATTTTTAGGAGTGAAGGCAGAAGGATAATATAATTTATTTTTCCTAGAGCTTAAAATTATTTTTTCATGTTTGAAATATATTTTTGATGTATTTATTAAAATTTCATTATGTTTAAAGATATTTTAGGAAAATTAATACATTTATACCATCCCATCTTTTAATCCAGAAATCTGGCATTTCTCTCTCTTTTTACTTAAATTTTAAACTATTTTTCCTTCCTTAGTAAAATTTTGTGGTACTCTTTATATAAACATTTGTTTTGTTTTGTTTTCTTTACTTTTCTCCAGGTTGGAGTGTAGTGGTGCAATCTTGGTTTACTACAGCTTCGACCTCCTGGGCTCACACAATCCTCCTGCCTCAGCCTCCTGGGTAGCGAGGACCATGGGCACGTACCATAATGCCCAGCTAAATTTTTTATTGTTTTTAAGAGACAGGGGCTCGTTATACTGCCCAGACTGGTTTCAAACTTCTGAGTTCAAGTAATCTTCCTACCTTGGCCTCCCAAAGTGCTGAGATTACATGTGTGAGCCACTTCACATGGCCATAAATATTTCTTAAACAGTCATCCCTTGTTATCTATGGGAGGTTGGTTCCAAGACCCCCATGGATATCAAAATCCATGGACACTCAAAACCCTTATATAAAGTGGAGTAGTATTTGCATATTAACTTAAGCACATAATCCTAATATAATTTTAATCAGTTCTAAATTACTTATAAATTTTTGTTTGAATAATAATGATAAGAAATAAACATATGTACATATTCAGTATGATGCAATTTTTCTCTTTTTTTTTTAGTACTTTTTCTCTGTAGTTGGTTGAATCCATGGATGTGGAACCCACAGAGGTCCAACTATAAAATTTATTTTTATACATTTTAGACCTCGGTTGCTATAGCGACTGACATCTTATACATCATTAGGTATCCAGGAAAGCTTTTGATTTCCTCATATTTGTATTTTACAGCCTTCATACAAAATGTTCTTTTTAAAGTAATTTTAAGTTGGATCATTTTTGCATTTTAAGGTAGATAATAGCATGTTCTGGAATTCTTTTCTTTTCTTTTCTTTTTTTTTTTTTTACAAATTATTTCTTCTGTTATGCATAGAATTGACAAGAAATTTCAAAATAATGTGATATGATAAGTGGCTACTATAAGCCTTCTGGCCTTTACATGTTGATTAAATATTCTATATTTAATTTTCTAAGGATGACATTTTTTGTTTTTTTTTGTCATTTTTCTGAGACAATTTGTTTATATTTCCTTTAATGTATTGAAGTATTTTAAAATTAATCTATGTGAAACCACCCTTTCCTTCCTGTATACACATTAGTTGGTTATGAAATATCATTCTTTTAAGAAAATTTTGAAAAGGATGACCTAGCATTTTGGATTACCTTAAAAGCATAATTGTATTACTGTTTACATGCATATATTGTATGTTACTTTGTTAGACCTGAGTTTTGAAGTTAAACTTACTGCTCCAAGAATAATATGTTTGACAGTTTGAAGTAATGCAACTATAAAACTGTACGAGAAACTCTGTGAAGGCAAGAGCATTTTCTGTGATAAATGAAACTCAGAGGCTTATAGGGATATGCATGAATTAGATAAAAGCAACAACATATACATGACACAAATGTCACACATATACATGGACACGACATGGGTTGCATCTACATGGGTGGCCTTTATGAATACATAAATATCCTTCTCCCCATGATTTCCTCTTCATAGACTGATTGAGTGTTTTCATGCACTGATACCTGGCTATCTCCAGAATGAGTGACCTAAGAAATCAAGAAATCAAGTTAGAAGCTACAGTGTCTTCCATGACTCAGAAGTCACACACTAACTCTTCTGCAATATCAAGTCCTAGTGTCACCTTCTCAGTGAGATCTTCCTTGACCACTCAGTCAAAAATTATAAGCTCATCACCATGTTTGTTCCTTTTCCTTCATCTTTCTTATAGATGTTCATTGCACTTATCATCTTCTAATCCAGCAGATGTTTAATTGTTCATTTTGTTTATGGTGATATCTCTTCAGTAGATATAAAAGAGGACTCCTTGATAAAAGAAACTTTGTTTTATTCATTGCTGTAACCACAGTGTCTAGGAAGCTGCTGGCTAATAGTGGCAGTCAAATTGGTGTTGCTCATTAGTACTTGCTCTTCACTCTGTTGATGTCTGCTTCATTTAGGTTTTATATTTATTGCTTATATTGTTTTTCTTTGTGTAATCTCTTTGGACTCAAACTTTCCCTTTGGCTATCTGTTTCATAGTTACACTAGTACCTTGACTCCTATAAAAATATTAATTTGGTACTAAATTTTTAAGGTTTTATAAGAAAATCTATCATTTTTTACTAATCATCTGAGTTACTCTCTTTTGAGCTTTCAAATAATTTCAGCTATTTTTTTAAGATGATTCTTTTTTTAATGTGAAATGGGACCTATAAGAGGTTTCAAGACTGAGTCTTTCAAGCTCAAATGAAGGGAGAAGGATAAGGTTCTCATATACTGTATTTTTCACTTGCCAGTTCAGAGTTTCATTACCAGAGGTTTGTAGAGATAGCACCACTGCTATACAGGCTTTGTAACAAGAAGCTTCCTTCTGCATCAAAGATTACCTTGTTGTGTTTAATATGGCAGGCATTATTTAGCAGGGGTCATTTCAAGGATACACTGTGAGCAAGTGCTATGGGCTTTAGGCACATAAGGCAAACACTAATGGGGTCCTAACAGGACTCTGGATCACACATTGCTGTCTTAGTGTTCTAATACTGAATTTGGTCTTCAACCCGTTGCTGCTAGTGAACTCTTTTAAAATCTCTTCCCTTACATTCCAGGCAAGGTGCTCCTTTGCATGCAATGGTCTGTGCAAATCATTGTTAGGTAAGTTTCCTCCTTTTGTAGAAGAGTGTCTTGAAGTTTCTGTATGTGACTGTTATTCTTCCATGTTTTCTAATATAAGCACAGAATATTCTCTATTTGCACATTTAGATATTCATTTTAATATGATTGTAAGACAAAAGTTAGATGTGTTTCTTCTACCCATCAGCATTACATATTTAGCGTTAGATAGTTAGGTTATATGTGAGCATCTTATCCAAAGAAAGGTAGTTTTTAATTTTTGGTCACAGCCACTGATATATTTTTTTCCTTAGAGCACTTAAAAACTGTTACAGTTTTAATTGTTGGCTTATTCTTTTCTAATTCCTCTTTTACGTGTAGAGTTCTGTATAGTTAAGAAGGCTGTCTGTTTTGTTTGTCCTTGTATCTTCACTGCATAGCATAGTGCATGGAAATCAATAGGATTTAAATGTATATGTGAATAATGATAAATTTTAGATAGAATGCCAGGCTTATGATATGAATAAGGTAGACTATCTATTTAATCTATGCCAGATCAGGCCTCAGACCTTCACAATCTTCGGCTTTAAATGCACTCATTTTGTGGTATTAATTTCTTAAATTGATAAACAGAAATAGAAGATACAAGGAAATATATCTAACCCCAACCAGGAACAGCTAAAAGATTAAGAATCTGGCAAAATAAAATATTATATATATACATATGTACATATATATGCTACTATAAAATATAACAATAAAACTGATTGTACTTTTTCCATATTTATTAAACACATAACAAGAAAATTGGGCTTTACTTCCATGGAATAATAAAAACTGAACTACAACAAATAAAAATCTCACAGTAAGATCATTAATGGCAGGAAAAATAGCCAAAGGGCATTACAGAATATTCTTTATTTTCAATATCTTCTGAAAAAAAAGAAGTATCAGTTTGGTGTTATGGATACAGGCTTTGTAAAGGCAAATCATTTTTTAAAATTTGTTTCAGATGTACAAATAAACTACAGTAAAATATTTAAGACACATTTTGACATGAGCTAAATGTAAGCCTGGAATAATTTGCTAAATGTCAAGAAAGGGAAAAAATTAGACTAAATGGTTCCCTTTAAGCTTAACTATAGTATTTTCTTGTATCTGTGTTTAAAAAGTCACCACTGCTAGCTAACAGAAAACATTAAATCAAAGGGATTTAGCATTGTGGTTAATGTCTTGTTCTTTATGATCTCCACGGCCCTAGATATTGCAGCACATATTTTACATATGTAGTTCTGCTTTGGGACTACTCTAAAACCATCGAACAATGTGCTGAATTAATAATGCTTATAAGTGTAATATATACAGGGAGAGTTTGAACAACTCTTGTTGAAAGGTGATATATATTTATGAGGTGCCAGATGTTTGCCTTTAAAAGTAATTTTTATTAACCCACACTATTGAGATTTGTATTGAAGTGGTCTCTTTGTGGTAGTATATTGTTTAAAATATGTTCTGTGAGATTTAGGCACAATAGGGTGAATAAAAGAATAAGTACCTGTCTAAATTTTATGTATTTTAAAAAATTGAACCATGGGGGTACACTTTTAATGCAGGTGCATTGTATTAGACAGAAAACAATAAAAAGGGTTATATATTTCATATGCAACTGCAGGTGTTTAAAAAGTACATATTATTATTTTAAATATTTTATTTTCTTTTTATTATGGAGGTAATCATGATATCATATGCTTATGTATCGTGTTTCTTGCAAGGTGTTCAAAACACATTACAGTAATTCATTATTTCACTCATAACTTTCCTGGAGGGAAGCAAGGACAGTATTATTGCCCCATTTTACGGATGAGGCAACTGGTTAACAAATGGCTACTCTCTAAATGTCAGAGTTTTTTTTTCTCCTCTGGCCTTGCACATCATGTGACCACTGAGCTGATTCTGTTGCTGCTGACCACCAGAGTCACCACTCCTTTGATTACTGCCCTGGCTATTGTGACTAGCACACTTAAGAAAGTGTTCATTTCTTTCCAAACACAAGGTACAGTTCACATGGCAAATTTTAATGATAGTTTACTGAACATTTCAGGAAGTAGAAGGTGTACATTACAAGGTAACTACATTTACCAACTGGCCAGGTGCAGACCGGTCACAGATTCCCCTTACTGGCTTTCTTCCTGTCCTACTACTGAGTCGTTTCCTTGTGGCCAGAGCGATTCATCTCTTGCCATAATACAAAGCCTGATGTATATCTACTCTAAGCTCCAGAAAGAGTAGAACACATTTTCTTCCCTTAATCTAAAATCCACTTCCATAGGTCCCAGAATTTTCTTTCTAGGATGGAAATTTCATTTCTTTTAAAGATAGCATCTTTCTCATCTACACAAGTGTGTTACATCTTATGGTCATAACACCAAATTTACATAATAGTCAAATCCACTATGTCTGCCTTATTTGGCCTTGAATAACACTATGTATTTGACATAAACAGCCTGGACAGATGGGCTTACACCTAATTTTATTTCTCCTCAATAAGGAGCTAGTATATACTGGCGTTCAGTCTTGTTCAAGTTTTCTTGTTTTTGTGATATATGATCCTAGGATGCATAATAACAGACGCGTCAGCAGAACCTAAAGTTCCAAGGCCTATCCACACACTGGGACATGTTTGAGTCTCACATATTTATTTAGTCAATTACTGATTCATTAAATAATTATTTAAAAGTGTGTCTGAATGTGATGGTTACTGAGCCACACGATATAAACAAATTAGACAGGCTGCCTGCCCTCAGTCATCTTATAGTCTAGATAAAGTAAGCCACAAACAATCATCAAACATTTTTCTTTTTAAAAAGTGTTTCAGTTTTCATCCATATATTTGTTCTCCACTGGACACCATCTGGAGGGACATTAATTCAGGTGCTCCAACAAGGAATGGATAACACTAATTCCCTTGATCTCCCTCTTTTACTCTCACAACCCATCTTATCTCTGAAGAAGCTGAAGGCATACTTTTAGAAGTCTCTTTACCAATGCAATAATTCCATGCATAATTAATAGAACCGCTTGTTCTAACTTATCCAGTGAAGTAATGACAACAAGATAATGGGCAGCTGTTTTATCTGTAAATTTTTCTAAAGCAAGAAGAAGAGTTTTCTGAATATTGGCCTCATCAGTAAACTTAGAATGAACAGTGATAAAAGAGTATGTGAAAATAAAGACTGAATTCCTTTTATATAATTTCTTAGGGACATACTTGACTGGAAATGAGTTTTCCAATGGCACCATAACTCATCTTAAACAATTAAAACCATACTTTTGTGCATATTGGTCACAAACATACTTATTTTCTAATTTGGAACATTGGGTAATTCTGTAGTTTATTATGATAATAATGAATCATAAATAGGGAAAATATTGAAGAAGGAAGATTCTTGAGTATATAAAATAATCACAGCTTAAAATATCAAATATAATTTATTTTTAAATTTTGTCATGTAAATCATTTATTTTTTCTTGCCTTTGCAAGTCATAATAATGGTTTTGATTTCTTATATAAATTCATGGATTCATGAAATCTTAATAGTTGGAATGTGCCTTAGAAGTCTCTTCCTTCTAATTCCTGCTTAAGACAGAAATTCCTTCATTCCCATCATGTATACATGGTTTGTTTGAACACTTTAAATGAAAAACTCATATTTTGAGGCAGTTCATTTCGATATTGGGCAGCCTTGATAGCTCTCAGGATTTCTTCATTATGCCTTAATTCCTGCCGTTTTAGTCTTCCACACAGTGGAAGACTTTTTAACTATTTGAAGAGAGAAATAATATGCCCTCCACTACCCCTTGTCTTTCCCAGAAAAAAATTTTGTCTTTTTTTTTTTTAAACGGAGCCTTTCTCTGTCACCAGGCTGGAGTACAGTGGTGAGATCTCAGCTCACTACAACCTCCAACTCCCTGGTTCAAGTGATTCTCTAGCCTCAGCCTCCTGAGTAGCTGGGATAACAGGCACACACCACCAAGCCCAGCTAAGTTTTGTATTTTTAGTGGAAATGGGGTTTCACCATGTTGGCCAGTATGGTCTTGATCTCCTGACCTCATGATCTGCCTACCTCAACCTCTCAAAGTGCTGGGATTACAGGCGTGGGCCACCACGCCCGGCCAAAACCCTGTTTTTGTGTCCAGAGAAGGAGATACTATTTCAGTCAGAGAGAACAACATGAACAAACATACAAAACAAGTACCTTATGAATTGAGCTAGCAACATGGGCTAGAAAATGAAATTTATGAGAAGCAGTAAGAGAAAGTAGAAAATAAATTGAAAATGAAGATTGGGGTCTGATTGTGGGTAACTATAGGCAAAGAGATCTTTGATGATTATTTTTAAGTAAGGATAATGATATGATCAAATATCTGTTTCAGGAAGATTGATCAGACATGACTAATCATATAGAGCATTAAATCCCAGTTGTATGTGAATTCTTTGTGAGTTCTTCCCTTAATGTCAGTTTTTTATTCAGGCCCTTATGTAATCCCTTCTCTAAGAATGTAGGCTGAACCTAGATACTTGCTTGTAACCTGTAGACTATAGCAAAAGTGCTGGGATGTCAGTTCCATGATTATGTTACAAAAGATTCTAACTTTCCTCTTAATAGCAGACTCTCTCTATTACTTTTTCAGTTTGCATGCTTTCTTGAAGCAAGCTGGTACCTTGGAAAGGCCTATGTGCAAGAAACTGAATGTGGCCTCTGGCCAACCACCAGCAAGGAACTAAGGCCCTCAGTCCAGCAGTTTATAAAGAACTGAATCCTGCCGTTAACAATGTGAGCCTGGAAGTGGATTCTTCCCCAGGTAATGTTCAGATGACTACATCCCAGATGACAGGTTGATTACAACCTGTAAGAGGGCTTAAAATAGAGGATCCAGTTAAACCATGACTGGACTTTTGACCTAAGATATTTAGACAATAAGTGTGTGTTCGTTTAAGCTGCTACGTTTTTAAAGTTTTTACACAGCAATAGGTAACTAATACAGGGCTGCATGTGTGATATTTTGAAAATATGTGCTAACTCAACTAGTGATGATAAATCTCCTGGTGAGCTGAAGGAATTTCACCTGATAGAGAGGTTGTGATTATATAGGAAATTGACATATAAACATTGTGAACAAGAGTATTGTGATACCCAGAAATAATAGGGGAATGACAAATATTTAGATGATGGATTTGATTTTTTTGGTTCTGGTATATATAAATTCATATTTACACAGTAAAACATAGAACTGTGTTCTTTGGAATGAGGTATTATTGACAGTAAAAGGGAATATTAATGTGTCCCTAAAGAATGCACCATAAATTTTTTGTGTGAGAGTTTTATAATTGCAAAGCAGGTAAAATATGCAAGGCTAAAATATTCAAGTAGTTTTTTAAGCTGGCAGAAGACCAGCAAGATAAAGGCTCTAATTAGGACCTCAAAAAATTAAAATAGATTTTATCTCTTATATTTTGATGTGTCCTTGCTACCATTTTTTAAAAGTGAGAAATTCATTACAAATACTTGAACTTACAGAGGAGATCTTTGACATTGTAGCTGAAAGCTTAAAAACTAAAACAACAACACATACAAAATGAAGTGTTGCTAAACCAAATCAGACTACTTTATTTTATCCTGCCTTGTCCAAAATATTATTCCATTTTCTTGTGAAAATAATTTATTAATAGCTCTTATGATTTTGCATTTAAAAATATTGACTAGGTAATGTGATCAGGTTTCCTTATTAGGAAAACAAGCTTAGGAAAAATATATAAGAATGACTCTAGGACACTACAGACTTAACAAGGCATTGAGAATTATGGGGCCAAAATCCAGGAAGAGAGGCTGAAAGTATACCCAATATTTGCGCATACTTCTCTCATAAGTTTAGGTGCATCTGTAGATTCTTTTAGAGATAAATTGATCAGAACTTTGGATACGTTTGCAATGCCAAAGAACAGAAACTCAAGTCTATGCTAGACAAAGGTCCCTGGCAAACCCTATCGTTTGAATTAGCACCTCCAAAGGGCTGCACAGTGAAAGAAAAGCCAATTCAGAAATAAGAAATAACCGTCCTGACTGGTAACTGGATTCAGATGATCACTAATTTCTGGTGCTTCTGGCTGCTGGCCTAAATAAAATATAAATCCTCATTTTCACCTCTGGATAAGACATAGACTTTCAAGGCAGACCAGAACAACTAGAAAAACTGGACAAATTATAAAATCACTTATTTAAATGCATAAGAGAAAACCAGAAGCCACAAGGACTATATAAAGTAAAATTCCAGCAAGGGAAAAATTTACGGAGGTGAGATAAGGATATGCAGCCATTCTTGAAGGCATTTGTTTGTCCTAGGCTTGAGACAAAAGCTGAGACAACTGAGTGAACCCATACATAGGCAAACTGCTAGAGGACAGAGGAAAAAGCAGAGAATTTTGCGGGGGTGGGGGTCACGTGGGACTGGATTGACATAATTAGAGGTTTCAGGGAGCTCAGACACATAGCTCATCTCATCCTCAGTGTATTCCCTGAACTCCAAAGCTGCACAGAGCTGGAGGCCAAAGCACAAAGACTAAAAATTAAAATGTCTAGAAATCACAGGAATATCCTATATTCTTGCATTGGAAGGCTAAGTGTTGCAAATATGTTCATTTCTAGCAGCTGATTTAGAAAGTCAATGCAATCTCAACCAGAATTCTGAAGAGTATTGCTTAAGAAAAATTGATAAATGGATTGAAGAATAAATATGGGAATGCAATTGACTAAATTTTGAAAAGAAATTACAAAATTGGAGAACCTAGACTGTTAGGTATCAAAACTGAAGCTCTATTATCAATCTTTATTTGAAATATAATTAATATACGATAAACCAAACATTTAATATATACAATTTGATGAGTTTGCATATATGCATGCACTCATAAAATGTCATAATAATCAAGATAATAGACATGTCCATCACCTCCAGAAATTTCTTGTATCTCTGTTTTGCATGTGTGTGTGATAAGAACACTCAACGTGGAATTTATTCTCAACAAATTTTTAAGTGCATAAAATGGTATTGTTGACTATAGACACTATGCCTTGAAGCAGATCTCTAGAATGAATTCATCTTACTATACTAATGAAGACAGGTTGTGTTGGCATTAGGACAGAAATATAAGCCATTGAATTGGAATTAAGATTCCAGAAACATACCTTGTACATATAGTCGCATGATTTATGACACATTTAGTACCACAATGCTGCATGGCGAAGATTGTCTTTTCAATAAATTATCTTTTTTCAGCTGTATATCCGTATTGTAAAAATGAAATCTGACCTTGTAGATAATAGATCTAAATATGAAAAGTAGAACAATAAAGTTTATGAAAGATAACATAGAGGCATATCAGCTTGACTGTTGAAAAGGGAAACACTTCTTATATTAGTCACAAAAGTTCTAACACCAGCAAATAGGCAGAAAACAAATTAAAATAGAAACAACTCTGTTATCGAAAATATCATGTGAGAAATGTACAAGAAGTCTCCCAAAATGGGTGAAATAGTTCTAGACACATGTAACTAAAAGAGGGTCTATATCCAGAATTTATAAAAGACTGCAACAAGGTCAGGCTCAGTGGCTCACACCTGTAATCCCGGCACTTTGGGAAAATAACAAATATTTATTACATCAGTTTCTATGGGTCAAGAATCAGGCACAATTAATCTGAGCACCTGTGGCTCAAGGTCTTTCATGAGGTCGAAATTAGGTATTTGGATGGCAGTCATCTGGAGCATCAATGGAGCTAAAATATCTTCTAAACTCACTAATGTGGTTTTGGCAGGTCTCTAAAGAATCCACTTCTAAAGTCACTTATGAGTGTCTCTTTCCAAGGCTGCCTCATAACATTGCAACTGGCTTTCCCCAGCCTGAATGACTTGAGGGAGAACGAGAGAGAACACCATAAAGGAAGTCACTGTCTTTTTTATTACCTAATCATACAAGGACCATCCTATTATTTCTGCTTCATTTCATTTTTTAGAATAAGTTCCTAAACTCACAGTATGACTAACAGGGGGTAGGTGTTGTTGAGATCTATCGTAGAGGTTTCCTACTATAGATGACAGTGTCCAATTTTTTACCTTGGTGGAGATACCATAAATGATTGCTTTATGTTATTCACTGGGCTGTATATTTGTCTTGTAAACTCTTCTTTGTATCTTTTTTAATTGCATTTTAGGTTTTGGGGTACATGTGAAGAACATGTAAGATTGTTGCATAGGTATACACATGGCAGTGTGATTTGCCACCTTCCTCCCTATCACCTATTTTTTGTTGTTAAAACATTTTACTTTTCTAAAAAATTATTTTTATGTTTTATTTTTTTAAGACCCAGGATCTTGCTTTGTCACCCAGGCTGGAGTGTGGTGCTGTGATCATAGCTCTCTATAATCTTATAAATTCCTGGCCTCAAACAATTCCCCTGCCTCACCCTTCCAAGCAGCTTGGACTATATAGTATGTGCCACATTGCTTTGCTGATTTTTAAATTTTTTGGAGAGACAGTGTGTTGCTATGTTTTCTAGCCTGGTATGGAACTCCCAGTCTCAAGTTATCTTCCCATCTCTGCCCCCTAAAGTGTTGGGATTACAAGGGTGAGCCATCATAACTGGCCTAAAGTTTTTTAAATTAAAAATATGCCATCATAAGACATTTCTTCAAGTGTTCACGGAATGAAATCCAGATAGTATACAATTGCAAAGGACTTCTGCTTACCCATTCCCTTAGATATATGGACTGCTTTAAAACTACTTAGAAATTTTAATTTAGGATCCCACTTACAAACAACTAAACCCATCAACAATTAAAATTGAAATGGATCAATTAAGTTGAGCTGATCTTTCCCTCAGGAAGCAATTTTTCTCAAGACCCTTATTTAAACATTTCTTACTTAGTATGCTTTTTAGTTGCTTGTGAACAAATTATACCTAAGAGAAAGCCTCAAATTTCAAGTTTTCCACAAATGCCACTCTCAATATGAGCCTAATAACTTTCCTAATAACATACCGTGAGTACACTTTTCTAAATTTCAAACTAAAAATGTTTTTCTATATTTCATAGAAATTGTCACTAGTGATTTGAATAGGCATAACTATTTTTTCTGACATATAAATAGTGGTAAAGAAAACATTTTCTTAGTACTTTAATTTGAATATCATGCTTCTAATTGAAATATAACCAATACACATGGTATTAAAGGAAAAAGCAATCATTGCTTGGACTAGTTATCTGATAACAATACACATATGTAAATAGATTCTTTCATGGATAAGAGAGGTGCAGCTTACATCTAAGCATACTGCTTACTCATTTCTTGACAAACTTGACAAATGGCACAGCCCAGCCAGTCACCTTAGCCTTCACTATGGAGAAGGGCACAGATGTGAACATGGATATGAAATGCTCCTGTCACTTTCCCTCAAGTGGACAATTCCAGAGGGAGCTTGAGAACAGGTTAAAAAGAACTGAGAAAAATACAATGTTTCTTTTTTATATAAGTGTTTAGTATAACTAAAAAGAATAAAATAGTAAGACTGATAAAAATATATACAAATAATGTGCATCAAAGTTAATTTTTAAAGGCATACATTATCATATGTTATTATATCATAAAATCAAAATCCTCAAATTTTAAGGAGAATTTTATAATAACAACAATAAAAAAGACAACGGTATCAGTTATTGAGCTATTCCTTTTCTTAATGCTAAAGCTATTCTTTCTACAATGTGATGCTGGTTTGGGGACCTTTTTGTTGGCTACTCCCTGATTGTCTCCATCACTCGGGGGCACAGGAAGGAGCTTGGCAGGCTGGAGAGGGAGGAAATGTTTGTTGTGCCCTTTTTGCTTGTTGGTTCCATAGTATGGCCCTAGCAATGACCCTGCACCGTGGCAGTGGCAGTTGATTCTGGTGCTCACTTTCTGTACTTTCTCCCAGACCACTCAGTGGTACAAGAAGCTATGCCTCTGCTTCAGAGATTTGAGTGTCCAATTTATAGGGTGTTCCATTTACCTTTTCTCATCATTTCCAAAGCCCCAGAGGTGCACTGTCTCTGTGTTGCCTCAGTTCCTTTTAACCTTTCCAGCTCTCTAGTATATGATTAATTAATTCTTTATATTGGCTTTTCTGTGTTGAAATATCAGACATGGTTTGTGTATTTCCTTTTGGGCCTCCTTTGATTTAATAGTCTCAACTATAACTAATTATGTGATTATTACGAAAATGTGTTATGGACATGTTCGAATCTGTATTTTGATTTGCTGAAAAGGAAGATCTTATTCTTCTGCCTGTTTAATGAAAATGATTTCATTGGTTTAAGAAGAAGAATATTTCCATTTAGATTTACAGAAGTGTACATATGAGCAGTTTGTACTCCAGTTATGCATGTAACTGCTTGGAAAAAAATCCCAAGTGGTCATGCTGTAAGATAATAAAATTTAGCTAAGACTTGTAATGTTCATCCTTTTAAGAAGGCATCTTGTCATGCCATGCATCATAAATCATAAATAATCTATTTGTAATCTAAATAAATCAAGAGAACTTACTTTCTTAATAATTACTAGAAAAATAAAAGCATACTAATTTCTTTTCATTGATGATCAAACAGTTAGTAAAATTTATGCTGAAATTCCACCAATACCTAAAAATTGACAACCTAAATACTACCTTGGGTTGGACATTATTTTTAAAATGTACTAATAAAAATTTGTTTATATTGCATAAATATGCATCTTTAATAAAATAAATGATTTTAAACAGTTGCAATGACCACTATATTGTTTATATAAATATTTAGGATGAATACTTATGAAACATGTTTGTCATAGAATTCCAGAGATAATATTGAGTACACAATTAGTTTTTAAAATGTAAGTTTCTTTCCCATATAATTTGAAACTCCATATTTATGATTTTTTATGATTTATTTGTTTTGAGAAAGGGTACAATAGCAATACTGAAAATAAAAAAATGAAAAATATAAGTCAAGGAATTGGGGCATAGAACTCTAAATTTTATAGGTTATTAGTCATCTTGCTAATATTAGGATACTTGAAGTATTCTAAGTTTTTCAGTTATATAAAGCTGCTTAGTTGCAAACATACTGAAATGCAAAACTGACCAATTAATAGATTTGTAACAGATATGAAATACAGTAAGATATGACAGCATTACATCACTCAATAAATTATTTGAGAAATGATACAACAATTATTTGTGTAGCACATGGAATAAATTTTTATGTTCCTGAAGATTCTAAATCTGTTGGACTTCTCCTATTATTAGAAAGAGTGCTCTTGAGTGAAAGCTTCTGCTTTGATTACCCACTCTACTGCAGCTGTTCTCTAAATTGTGTAGTAATTTGTAATTGCCAAATTCATTATTCTTTTTTGGTTCTCATCTTGGAGGAGAATTGGTAATGATTTTAAAACTATAAAGTCAGTGTTCTTGCTATCTATTGGACCATGCAAAAATTTAAATATCTATGTGGACATCATGAAATTCTTGCCGGAATACCTAATTCCATGGCTGGACTAGGGAATATGTAATGTTTGGTATCTGGGGTTGCTATTGACACTGACACTAAAGAATTCTTACATTTAATATCTGATAAAGAAGTAGGGGTTCATGGCTATATGAATTAGGGTAAACCACCAGATAGGCTGTGATACTGAAGAGTGTCATCAGCTCACCAAAATTTCCTCATGATACGCCAAAACTCACCTATGGACAAATTGAGTAGGTATGTTAGAAACTAATATTAGGTCTTTATCAGAAAACCAGTCTTCCCAAGACTTTCAAAAGAAAATGTGATGGCTGAGGTGGTGAAATATTAATAACTAGATGAGCCAAATGTTATTCTTTTAAATCAGACAATATGCATGTACACATTCACCATAATCACCCTCTGGAAATTTGATCACCAATTTTTTTTTTTTTAACAATCAACTAATTAAGATGTGAGAGAGGAAAGAATGAGTTGGAAAGAACACTGGCTCATTTTCTCTTAGACTAACAAAAGGAATCTTTAGGTAAACAATGCTGAGAATTTGGCCCAGGATAAGTGACCATTCCCATTCTGTCATCCCCAGGAAAATTAATAGAAGACTATAGATGAAGTAGTGGTTCTATGAAATAAAAGGAAGGGGTTAATTTATCTTTGTGTGGAGATGTGCTTTTGTGTATACCCAACACATGAATATATCTGTCTGGAAGGCTCATCAAAATAATGCTTTTTCTGCCATGAAATACACATGGAGCCAATACACATGTCCAGTGGATTTTGGGCCACCAACATACCTAGGAAAAGGTAAAGACTTGAAGCCATAGAATAGGGTTCACACTGTATTCACTAAGCTCTTCATATTTGCAGATTAAAAAGATTTATTCTTATTGTAATTGTTATTTCTGCCTTATGATAAAAAGAAAACTATCTTTTCAATCTAAAAAATGTGAATTATATAGCAAATTATGGCTGTAGATTGTTTTCTCTTTTTGCAAATGAACATCTCCCCACATGGGTAAATTAGATTGAAGGCCACAGTTGCATTGGTGGTTACAACAGGTCTACGAAAATGTTGAAATTTGATAAGAAACTGAATATTTTCTTACAATGACAGTCTATGAATGGTAGAGGTCCTGATTTAAACCTGGAAAGATACTCTGCAATGAATGTGCTTCTCTGCCTTTCCTCCCTTATGAAATTTTGAAGGCACGGGTTGAAAACTACTGACTTACTGCCTCATGAATTCATTTGAGGTGGCATATATTGAAATTGAAAGCACTATTACATGGGTAGCCCATTGTACGTGGTGATAAGGGAGCTATTACTTAACTCTGCTCAACACCTGTCAAGAGTTGCTCTTGAAATCAGCCCTGTGTACATTTGAGCTCTACCACAGGGAAAGCAAACTTATTCTTTATAACAAGAGATACTAACTCATGGTCCAGAAACCTGTGCCTTTCCTTTCCCATGTTCGTATGAGAGGTCAGGGCCATATAAAAATTAAGAACTGGAAATTATGGACTATAAAATATAAATAGTTAATTATTGTTTTTTGATAAATTATTGCTAGAATTACTCAAAGTTGATAGTTGTGTCAGTCAGGCTACTTTAAGCAATTCTGTGTTGACAGATGACCCCCAAAACTTTAGGGGCTTTAAAGAACAATGGTTTATTTTTGGACCATGTTGTGTGTCCATGAGAGGTCTTCTGTAGCTCTTCCCTATATTTTCCTCTCCTTTCCACCTTGGAACCTAGTGTAACAGAGACGGTATTTATAAGAGTAAATGGACTTATCTATTACCTAAAGCAAGCATCTGGTACCAGGCTTATTTCCCCAAAATTTATAAATAGAATTTCTTTACCTCTGGAATGCACACATGTCAAAACCCTTTCTGCAACTCTTGCTGACATCAAGGTACTAAAATGTGATCATTTATCATGACCTACATGGCTAACATGGTCCAAATTACCTGTAAGCTCCCACTTTAGTCTCCGTAAATACCTCTGAAGAAAAATCCACTGTAGAGCGCTCAGTCCTCTCTTGCTGGGAAGCCATGCTGCACTCTTTTACAACATCCTTTCTTTTTGTTTTTATTTTAAGCTGAAGGGTACATGTGCAGGACATGCAGGTTTGTAATATAGGTTAAGGTATGTCATGGGGTTTTGTTGTACATATTATTTCATCACCCAGGTCTTAAGCCTAGTATCCATTAGTTATTTTTCCTTATCCTCTCCTTCCTCCCACACCCTCCATTCTCTGATAGGCCCCAGTGTGTGTTGTTCCCCTGCATGTGTCCTGCGTTCTCATCATTTAGCTCCCACTTATAAGTGAGAACCTGTGGTATATTTTTGTTCCCATGTTAGTTTGCTGAAGATAATGGCCTCCAGCTCTATCTATGTTCCCGCAAGGTACATTAACTTGTTCTTTTTTATGGCTACATAGTATTCCATGGTGTATATGTACCATATTTTCTTTATCCAGTCTATCATTGATGGGTGTTTGGGTTGATTCCATGTATTTACTATTGTGAATAGTGCTGCAATGAACATATGCATGCATGTGTCTTTGTAATAAAAAGACTTATATTCCTTTGGTTATATACACAATAATGGGATTGCTAAGTCAAATGGTATCTGTCTTTAGGTCTTTGAGGAATTGCCACGCTGTCTTCCACAATGGCTGAACTATTTACACCCCCATCAATAGTGTATAAACACTCCTTTTTCTCCGTAACTTCACTGTCATCTGTTATATTCTGACCTTTTAATAATACCCATTCTGACTGTTGTGAGATGGTATCTCATTGTGGTTTTGATTTGCATTTTTCTAATGATGTTGAGCTTTCTTTAAACACACATGCACATGTATGTTCATAGTGGCACTGTTTACAATAGCAAAGACCTGGAACCAACCCAAATGCCCATCAACAATAGACTGGCCAAGGAAAATGTGGCACAATACACCATGGAATACTATGCAGCCATAAAAAATGATGAGTTTGTGTTCTTTGTAGGGACATAGATGAATCTGGAAACCATATTTACACACTTGACTCCCTTGCTCCGCTCTTTAATTTGTTAGTATTTTTCCTATTTTCTTGGCAAAACCGAAACACAGAGTTGATTGAATTTAGAGATCCACATATCTGGGCCATCTAAATATGACTAGATTAAAAACATCCAACTCCATAAACATTATAAATTCATAATTATAATCTTGTAGGGATCCTTCAGTACTCCTGGACAATCACATGATATGTCCCTGGTCTATTCACTAAACCACTTTCCTAGGTGAATATCTCACACCTCCTCTCTTTAATTTCAAACCTCTGCTCTTTATTAGCTAATGATTTTGCTTCCTACTTGATTGAAAAAAACTGAAACAGTCACAAGGCATCTCCAGACTACTCATCTCCAGTGTCTACTCATCTCCAGTGTCTACTCATCTTCAGTGTCTACTCATCTTCCAGCATCTACATCCACATACTCTAGCATTCCATCTGTGACCAGAGATAAGCTATTCATATTCCTCTCAAAGGCAATTTCCACATCATCTCTTGCCCACTGAAGACATCACTCCAGTAATTCCACTTTGTCTCCTTTGTTTCTTCACTATTTATTCTCTACTGGATCAGTACTTTACATCTAAAAACAAATTGCTATTTCTTCTTTCTTAAAAATAAAAAGTATTTTATTTATTGATCAGCTTATCTTTAAAGCAAGAAAACTTCACTTACTACACAGCTAATAATGTATTTTTCTGTTAGCAACATTCTCTAATTCTTTAATACTTATTTTTTCTTAATCTGATTAAATTAGAATTTGTGTACACGTTGGGTGTGGTAGCCCATGCTTATAATCCCAGCACTTTTGGAGGCCTAGGTGGAAGGAACAGTTGATGCTAGGAGTCCAGTTAAAGACTAGCCTAGGCAACATAGCAAGACACTGTCTCTAAAAAAATTTTAAAACATTAGCTGAGCATGATATCGCATATCTATAGTTATAGCTATTAGGGAGGCTGAAAAAGGAGGATTGCTTGAGCCTAGGATTTTGAGGTTACAATAAACTATGATTGTGCCAAAACATTCCAGCCTGATGACAGAGCAAGACCTTGTCTCAAAAAAAAAATTGTTTCCAACCCTCCACTGAATGATCTTGTCAAAGTTATCAGTGAACTTTTCAAAGGTTATTTCTCACCTGTAGTGTTTGGCCAACTGATTATTTCTTCCTTCTTGACAGTCTTTCTCAATTGGCTATCAGGACACCTTACTATTTGATGGTGTTCCTGAAAAATTCATATCCATCTGAAACCTGTGAATATGAATTTATTTGGAAAGTCTTTGCAGATATGATAAAATTATGATGTCATACTGAATTAGGGCAGTGATATGGTTTGGCCCTGTGTCCCCACCCAAATCTCATCTTGAATTGTAATTCCCATAATTCTCACGTGTCAAAGGAGGGACCTGTGCAAAGTGATTGCATGGGGGCAGTTTCCTCCATGCTGTTCTATGATAGTGACGGAGTTCTCAGGAGAACTCATGGTTTTAAAAGTGTTTGGAAGTTCCTCCTTTACAGTACTCTCTCTCCTTCTGCTTTGTGAAGGAGTTGCCTGCTTCTTCTGCCAGGATTGTAAGTTTCCGGAGACCTTTCTAGCCATGTGAAACTGTGAGTCAATTAAACCTCCTTTGTTTATATTTTTTTTAAATAAATTACCCCGTCTTGGATAGTATATTTATAGCAATGTGAAAATGGACTAATATAGGCAGGAACTAAATCCAATATAAGAAAAGGGAAATTTGGATACAGAGATACAAACATGCAGAAGACAATGTGAAAGCAAACATACAGGGGAGATGGCCATGTGGAGATAGTCATAGATTGAACTGACACATCAACAAGCCAAGAAACTTCAAGAATTGCCAGGAACCACAAGAAATTAGAAGAAGGAAGGATTCTTTCCTAAAGCATTTAGTGGGAGCGGGACCTACTGACACCTGGATTTTCAACTTCTACCGTATAGAACTCTGAGAGAGAAAAACAATTCTGTTGATTTAAGGACTTAGTTTACAGCACTTTTAAATAGCAGCACTAAGAAATGAATTAGTGTTACTTACTCTTAGTTTTACTCCTTCCTCACAGTTCACTCTTTCTCAGCCATTTTTATAGGTTCCTGCTTTTCTGACCTCTTAATATTAAATTGTCCTTAGTCTCAGTCTTTGATTTTTGTTCCCTGTATGCATTGTGTAGAGGATGGTGTCAGTATTTTGCTGAGATCCTCTTAGCTCTCTTTTTACTAAATTAATATGTTGAGACACGTGGAGGCAGGAAGTTTCAATGTACTTTTGCTTTCAATAGCCAGCACCTGGAACTCTTTTTTTGGTGCTAGGGTGGTGGGGTCAGAATTGCTCTTGCATTTTTGGAGCCAACTTCTCAAAGTAGGGCTCTGAGAAGAGTATTGACACTAACATACTTATATTTTAAATGAATTGCTATGGCTTCTCTATTGAGAATAAAAGTTAACGAGGCAGGAATAGATTTCTAAAGATCTATTAGTCACTCTCTCTCTCTACACACACACGCACACACACACATACACACAAGTTTCACCTCATATACTACAGTAAAAAATGAGGAAGAATACTCTTCTGCCTAATTAATTTTCCTGAGTAATACTTCGAGTCCCTAATGATTGCCTGGATGTCCCACAAATCAATTTTGGTGGTGGTTTCACCTCCATTTTCTATCCTTGCTTTGAAATGAGCCTATGCCAGAATTCCAAAAGGAACTCTTTTTGTTTTGTAAGTGATTTCTCCAATTTTTTCTTGTTTTCTCCTCATTATTTCTGCTTCCAGTGTGTTCAGCACCCACCTTCCTCACTCCATTAATTTTTTCAAACATAGGACACCTAGGTAGATTTCATATCTTGCGATTGTGAAAAGTGCTGCAATAAACATGGGGATAAATATGTATCTTCAACACGATGATTTTTAAAGATAAATTCTTAGCAGTGGAATTGCTAGATTATATGGAATCTCTATGCTATTTCTACAGTGGCTGTAGTGGTTTACATTCCCACCAACTTGTACATGGAGAGCTCCCTCATCTCCACATCCTCACCAGCATTTGTTATTTTTTTTTTTTGTTTTTTGGTAATAGCATTCTAACTGAGGTGAGATGTTACCTCATTGTGGTTTTGATTTGCATTTGTCTGATGATTAATGTTGTTGAGCAATAGCTAGAAAGATGATATTGAACATTCCCAATAGAAAGAAATGATAAATGTTTGAGATGATAGATATGCTAATTACCTTAGTCTGATTGCTATACATTATGTTTATTAAAACATCACTATGAACCCCATGATTACATATAATTATTACTTGTCAATTTTAAAAAATATGAAAAAAGTGAACAATATTAAACTCACCATGAACCTTAATTCCAATGCTTTAGACAGCATTGGCAGGATTTCTGTTTAAATTTTTATAAAAGCTAAATATATCTTTAAAGAATACTGCCCTTGATGATTGAGGAAATATATCGCTTTTACTCATGCTGTTTATTAAATATAAGTGCATTGCTCCAGAAAATTATTATTTATCTTTGAGAAGCAAGTGAGACTTTTTTTCAAGTATATGCATAGATTAATAAGATTCCACATAATGCTGAAGACTAGAAAAAAGTGAACTGACTTGACACAAAATCATCTAGACTGGAATATTGCTTCAATTTATTCATCTACAAACAATCATGAATATATCCTTTTGGTCTTGTCAGTACAAATGGTAGGCAACTATCCTTACCTTCCTGTATCTTGCTTGCTTTATTCAACTCTTAGATATCTTTTCATTTTGGGCCATGGAGAGTATTATTCATTCCTGTTATTTGACTGTGTGATGCTCCATATGTATGTATGTATGTGTGTGTGTGTGTGTGTGTGTATATATACACACACATATACATACATATATATACATACTACAATGTATTTAACATGCTCCCTATGAATTGACACACACTATTTTTAATCATATGCTATTTCTTGTACTTTTCTTCTCTTGAAGTCAACATTTTACTATTATAGCCTAGCCTTAGCTACAATAATTGCCAGTGTAAAAATTGAAACCTTTTAATTTTAACTATAATAACTTTTTACTATGGAATAAAGGTTTTTTTTTTCATATCCCTATTGTGCATTTTCACTTATTCAATGTTTCTCCTCTTGCCCATCTTTCTTAGTCCATCTGGTCAACCATTAGCAAAACACCATAGACACTCCTGTGGCTTGTAAGTCACAGAAATTTATTTCTTACAGTAAGTCCAAGATCAAGGTGATGGCAGATTTGGTGTGTGGTGAGGGCCTGTTTCCTGGTTCTTAGATTATGCCTTTTTGCTTTTTCCTCACAGAGTGGAAAAGCAAACAAACTCCCTTGAGGCTCTTTCATAAGGGCACTAATCTCATGTAGGAGAATTTCACGTTCATGACCTAATCACCTCCCAAATGTCCCACTTCTTTACACCATCATATTGGGGATTATGTTTCAACACAGGAATTTTTGGTGCAGGTCATTAACATTCAGACCATAGCACCATTTTTTAATTTATATATTACTGTTCTCTTTTCACTGTTGAAAACTCTTCTTAAAAAAATCAAGAATATGATATTGTTATAACTGTTGCAACTTTTTTTTTTTCAGTTTGCATTTGCCTTTTAATTTTGCTTTTGTTTTTGGTTAGGGTTGTTTTACTATTTTCCTTTAATTCCCATAACCTCCTTCCCCTCTCTGAATTGGCCATCATTTAAACATGTTTGATGGATATCTTTCTACTTGAGTGCATTGCAAAGTATGTAATATTTAATGTGTATCTAAATAATATTGTCATATGATTTCTACCTTAAGAAATGCCATGCTGCTAGTAAGATCCACCTTTGTTGATATGTATGCATTTTATTGATACAATGCTGCATTATACTTCATGGTGGAAATTTGCCGTATTTTATGAGACCACTTTCCCAATGATGGGCACAAAGGTTGTTTCTGTGTTCTTAACACCACACACTCTGAGAACCATCTTCATATATAACTCTATGAACCAGAGAAGAAATTTCTTATCTTATGGTTTGTGTTTTGGAAGTTTTTTAAAAACTGATAACTTACCTGTACCCACTGTATAGTTTCATCTAGACTTCACCTTTATATGGGGATTAGGTGAGGATTCTATTTTATTTTCTGCCTATTTGATAATCTACCTTTCCTTTTTGATTTCAGTGCCCTTTTAATTTTTCATTAAATGCTTCTGTATATGGACCCACTTTTGTTACTTTGGTGTATTTGTCCATTCCTGGGTAAATACTACATTATTTTTATGACTGTGATCTGGAGGTATGTCTTGACATATAACACAGGAAGTCTCTTACCTTTCTTTTTGCTTTTCTTTGTCTCCCTTTCTTTTCCTTTTCAAGTCTGAGGCTTGGAAAAATACTGCGACCCATCTTTGTTCTCACACAGAAAAAAACATTTTGGAGAAATATCAACAAAATGTATGATCAAACCTTATATAAAAATTGTAAGAAAGCATAAACATTAATCATATAACATCTCAATAGTATAGAAAAATGCAATTAAACTTTTCCTACACAGAATATACACAAGATATATAAATTTTTCAAAATAAAAGACATTAAATAAATTTCAAAGCCTGGCAATAATATTATAAATCAGAACAGCTGAAGAATAAGATAGCAAAAGTAAAAAGAAAAGTGTCAGAATTTAGGTCTGATTAAAAAACTGGAAGAAAAATATTTTTAAAATTAGCGTAATTGAGAGGAAAGATAAAGGTTCATAGGTACGACATAAAGCACAGTAAAAGAAGTGAAATAAAATGGATACACATAATTAGAACTAAAGGGAAAAGGTTAAAAGAGAAAGTCACAGATATAGAAGATAGGCAAATGATATGTATGATATACATATATTTGTACGCTGAAAAAATAAGCAAGTCATAGGTTAGAATGCTTATTTTTAAACTGCAATTCCAATACGTTTTTTTCCCAAATAAAATGGAAAAGCTACCTGGGAATTTGAACATGAATGACAAATTCTGAGACATACACTTATAAAATGATTAAACATTAAATATTTTTAAAATATCTTTTGGATATTCAGGAGAATGACTAATGAAGACAAACCATTGTGTGGCCAAGGCGGGCAGATCACCTGAGGTCAGGAGTTCAAGACCAGCCTGGACAACATGGTGAAAACCTGTCTCTATTAAGAATACAAAAATTAGCTGATGTGGTGGCATACGTCTGTAATCCCAGCTACTTGAGAGGCTGAGGCAAGAGAATCATTGAACTTAGTAGACAGAGGTTGCAGTGAGCTGAGATCACACCACTGCATTCCAGCCTGGGTGATAGAGTAAGACTCCATTTCCAAAATACAAACAAACAAAAACTAATATGGCTAAGGCACAACAACACAGAAAACAGTGAGACAATGAGAAAGCACTATTAGTTGCCAAAGTTGATACAATTTAGAGATTAAAATATAGCTATAGTTGCATAAAGCATTATCAGCATATAAAAACATAAAGTAGCTGAATGTACAGAATAATTTTGAATAATGGTAATAAAGGTTGCTATGCTTTTCTTGCTCCTGTTTATAATGGGACTACTTTCAGTGTTTCATCATTAAATATTTTTTGTTTTCATTCTGCTACTAAGATTTTATTCAAACAGGAGTGGTTTTGGAGATTACGTAAAAGGATTTATAAGTTAATTAATATGCATATAACATTTTGTTTAATTTGAGCAAGAAATAAAATGTGTTCTACTAATGAATTTATTAAATTAAGTCATTTACTTACTCTTGGAATAAATGATACTCATTACCTGTCCATAAGAGTATGAAACATCTGAGCAGACCTAAACATCCCTACCCAGCAGCTCTAAAGGGAGCAACGGAGCTCCCAGTACAACACTTAAGCTCTGATAAGGGATAGACTGCCTCCTCAAGCGGCTTCCTGACCCTCATATATCCAAAAGGAGACCTCTTACAGGAGAGCTCTGGCTAACATCTTACAAGTACCCTTCTGGGATGGAACTACTGGAGGAAAGAACAGGCAGCAATCCTTGCTGTTCTGCAGCCCCCGCAGGTGATTCCCAGGCAAGCAGGATCTGCAGTCGACCTCGAGCAATCCTGCAGCAGAGGGGCCTGACTGTTAGAAGGAAAACTGAAAAACAGAAAGAAGTACCTTCAACATCAACAGAAAGGACATCCACTTAGAGACCCCTTCCGAAAGTCACCAACTTCAAAGACCAAAGGTAGACAAATCCACAAAGATGGGAAGAAACCAGTGCAAAAAGGATGAAATCACCAAAAACCAGAACACAGCTCCTACTCCAAGGAGTCATGACTCCTCACCACCAAGGAAACAAAACAGGATGGAGAATGAGTTTGATGAGTTGACAGAAGTAGGCTTCAGAAGGTGGGTAATAACAAACTTCTCTGAGCTAAAGGAACATGTACTAACCCAATCAAAGAAACTGAAAACCTTGAAAAAAAAAGATAGATGAAATGCTAACTAGAGTAACCAGCTTGGAGAAGAATATAAACGACTTGATGGAGCTGAAAAACACAACACGAGAACTTCACAAAGCATACACAAGTTTCAATAGCTGAATCGATCAAGCAGAAGAAAGGATATCAGAGATTGAAGATCAACTCAATAAAATAAAACAAGAAGGTAAAATTAGAGAAAAAAGAGTGAAAAGAAATGAAGAAAGCCTCCAAGAAACATGGGATTATGTGAAAAGACCTAATCTACATTTCATTGGTGTGCCTGAATGTGATGGGGAGACTGAATCCAAGCTAGAAAACACTCTTCAGGAGAACTTCCCCAGCCTAGCAAGGCAGGCCAACATTCAAATCCAGGAAATACAGAGAACACCACAAAGATATTCCTCAAGAAGAGCAACCCCAAGGCACATAATTGTCAGATTCACCAGGGTTGAAATGAAGGAAAAAATGCTAAGTACAGCCAGAGATA